>JAJONR010000574.1:0-157375 GCA_029582245.1 Solanum etuberosum
TCCTCTTTTGATTGTATTTTGTTTATTTCAGTTGTATTTAGATATTTTAACATTTTGGTTTTATTATTTTTGGTTGGTTTTGGTTTCATTTTCGTCTTTCTATGAATTTCCCAGTACATTTTGGAGTAGTGAAATGATTGAGATTGCTTGTATTTTCATTGTTGATGTCGGCAGATCGATTTTGTCGAATATCGATGTCTTTAATAGTACTCTTGATGAGAAATGTATTTGTTCTAGTTTTGCAAGAACCAATTAGTGTAGTGCTACATTTGAATGATCTTGTGCAATCTTGTGTTGACTAGTTGCATATTAATATGAGCTTTGTAATGAACATCACACACAAGTTTCATATTTTTTTAGAATTCTATTAAATAATTGTGTTTGAATTTCCATGTGTGGTGAGATAATACTTTAAACCATGCTTGTTGATTCCTAGAATTTTCCTTGTAAGTCTAATTTTTTTAGCCTTGGTTAATGCAAGATATGATCTTGGGAATTTTTTTTGAGAGGGAGCCCAAATATTCATAACTTTTGTGACTACCTTGTGATGGTGTGAAACCATCTTTGCACCATTTTAGCCTATACTATTTTTTGTCAACCTCATTGAAGCCTCTTGAACAAAATATGTCCCTAACTTCTAACCCATAAAACCTTTTCTAATCATTTGTTTGTTTGAATAGCCAACTAAAGCCAAAATCCTATGTTGGGGGTGGGGAAAGGAAAGAGGATTGAAAGCCAAGTGAAAGAGACGAAAGAAAAGTAAGATTCAACCTTTAAGTTTAAACCAAAGAGAAGGAACCCCTCTTTATAAAAAAAATATCAAAAGCATGAAAATGAAGTGAAAAAGGAAAGCCTTGATAAAATAAATAGAGTTTCCGATAAATTGATTAAATAATTAAGGATTGAGTCTCCAAATGAAAAAAATTGAAGGAGCTTGAGAAGATGAGTGCACAATGCTTTCAAAAGGTGATGTCACTAAGCTAAATAAACCATACCTTTACCCTCATCCCCATTACAAGACTTAAAGACCCTTGAGATCTTTCTAAAATTAGGTTGTATGATCACTGAAAAATATTGGCAAAACGATGAGATGAAACTTGCATGTATTTCTCTTTCTGAGAGTGAGAGTTGTATTGATTCCTAACTTCTTTGTTTGATGTGCTTTGTGAGAGCATGTAATCTTTTTTGTTGTGAGGGCACTTGAATGCTTTTGTTGAAGTATAGTTTTGCATTATGATGGAGCATTGGTTAGGTTGAGATTTGATTCATATCGACTAGTAATCATTTGAAATTTCTTGAGCATTATTAAGATATTACATATACTTGTTAGTAGTCTTGTAATTGCACCTGCATGTTGACTCGTATTGAGAACTACTGTAGACACCCTTGTTGAACTTATTGTGTTCTTGATTTTTATTTGATGAAAAGTTAAAGTTTAAGTTGGGGGTGTTGATGACTGTTAGATTTTTACTCAATCAAGGCCTTTATATTTCAACAAATAGTGTCCTCAATGCGTATTTATGTCCTTATCTGATGTTATTTTGATGATTTGTAACTATGAATGCTAAAGGATATGGCAAGGATGAATCTATAAATAATAGACCAAAAACATTGAAAATAGTGTAAACTCCTAGCGGAGGATCAACTAACACAAAGGGTGGATCGCCCAATAAGTTGGACCTCACCCAAAGTGACAATATGCACTTCAGAAAATATTGAAGGTAGATCGGTAGAGCAAGGTGCAAACAACGTTTCGCTGAAATATTTGGGCGAGCTAGAAGTTCTATCGCCGAAGCTGATAGACTTCTGAGTTAAAATGAAAGCTGAATGAGAGAACAAGGTGGTAATCATTGATTCACCGAATGTGAAAGACTTACTCAATCAAGTTCACCGACTGAGGTTCAAACACCTGAAGCCAAAAGCCAAGAAAGGGCGAGCTAAGAATAAAATGACGATCTGATGAATCATGAAGGTGAGCTCGACTAATGTCGCCGATCAGGTCTCGCATGAAATTTTAGACTAAATGTTGGAGAAATTATAAATAGTCCAAAGGAAAGCGAAAATGTATCTTCAATGTTTGTTTTACCTATTTTAACTTTTTCATATTGAGAAATAGACTTTTTCTACTTTTCTCTCAGTTATTGGGTTTTGAAGAATCTTGTAATTGACAATAAGGGGTTCAATTCAAAGTGAGTGTTGAAGATTATTGCTGCTTCTCAACTCTTTAATGGTTGAAAAGATAATTGGGGTGTGATTATGGGGTTGCATGTTAATTTAATTTAGTAGGTTTAGTGTCTTGCTCTACTTTACTGTTGTTCATTCAAGGATTTGAGTTATTTAACATAGGTATAATTTATCGGTTAGTGCTGCAAACTTAATCCTAGCCGAGATCTTCGATTGATGCTCGAAAGAGATCAATTGAAGAGGGTAAAAAGCTTAATGCTTGAAATTTAGATTTGATTTCTGTAGTTTGCTAGAATGAGAAATTGTAGTTCAATCCTAGTTGTCAAATCTGCTAGAAAGAGAGATTTTAGTAAGGTATTGGGTTGATTTGTGATATACATAGATGAGACCGAAAGGATATTCAATGATATGATGCTTTGAGATCGAAATAAGATTTGTTTCATTTAAGATTACCCAGCCTATCCATGGTTTTCTAGCTTTATTGAGCAAGCACTTGTACCCTTTATTGACATTGATACCAACTCCCACACTCCTAGATCGTCTCATACATGTTTAAATCCATGTTTTTAGTTGAATTGTGATAATTTCTTCCAAAACCTTTTTATTAAATTTGATGCAATCATCCAACCATTTGTCCTAATTGCTATAATGAATTTATTTGCATCTTAATGTCGTCATTGAACTCTTTTCTTTAGATCACTCCTTTTTGATTCACCACTATTTTGTTATGTATTTATATTGTTAGCGATTGGTTACTCATTTAATTGTTTTGGTGAGTAATTTGACCGTTATCAACCTGCTGAAATGTGTGGACCAATAAAGACTGAGTCAGTTGGTGGGTGTCGACTGAGTCAGTTGGTGGGATTCGGTATTTTCTTTTGTTTACTGATGACTACAACCATATGAGTTGGGCTTACTTTCTGAAGTTCAAATCTGAAGCGTTTTTACAATTTAAGGAAATTCAAGGTACTTGTGGAGAAGCAAAAAGGCTGCAAGATAAACTCTCTTCGTACAGATCATGGTGGTGAATTTTAATCGAATGATTTTAATTTATTTTGTGATGAGAATGGAATTCGCATGGATCTTACTGCACCATACTTGCCACAACAATATGGAGTTTCCGAGCAGAAAAAATGCATTGTGGTTGAGATGGCTAGAATCTTACTTAATGTTTGGGGACTTCCAATTCACTTTTAGGGAGAAGCAATGGTTAGACCTGTGTACCTCGCGAACCTCTCTCCAAAAAAGGATATTTTGGGTTGAACTCCATACGAAGCATGTACGGGTCGGAAACCAAGAGTAAGGCACCTGAAATTCTTTTGTTGTATAGATAATGCTTTGGTTAATATACGTTCTAAACTAGATGAAAAATCAGAGAAATGCATTTTCATTGGTTATAGTCCTCAATCCAAAGAATATAGACTATATAATCAAATTATTGGAAAAGTAGTTATCAGCAGGAATGTTCTTTTAAAAAAAGAAGCACCTGAGAGTTCAATGGCGAGAAAGAAGATTCAGTAGTTCATATTCCTGTTCATTCAGAAGGAAAGCGTACTACAATTCTTGAATCAGCAGGTTGTAATCCTTCTCCTCCTTCCAACAGTAATACTAATATTTCTCATGTTAGCAACATCAATAACTATTCTATTCCAGCAAGATCTCATTCAAAATCTTTGGATTCATCCAATGAAACAGCACCAACAAAGTTTCTTTCATTGAACAAGGTTTATGCATCTTGTAGTTTTTCCTTGTTAGCCACTGAACCAACATGTTATGAAGAAGCTGCAAAGGAACCAGAGTGGCAGAATGCAATGATTGAAGAGATTCAGGCCATTGAGAAAAACCAATCCTAGGAGTTAGCCGATTTTCCTAATGTGAAGAATGTTATCGAGCTAAAGTAGATTTTCAAAATGTACAATGTTGATGGAAGTATCAAAAGGGGTAAAGCTCGACTTGTTGCAAAAAAATATTCCCAGCAACAAGGGATCGACTTTGAATAGACATTCTTACCAATAGCTCACTTTGAAACGGTTAGAACTACTCTAGCCTTGGCTGCTAAACGTGGTTGGCTTGTGTACCAATTTTATGTTAAGTCTGCCTTCCTAAATTGTGACTTACATAAAGAAGTAGACTTCTCCCATCCTGAAGGCTTCATCTCTAGTGCACGGAAGAGCAAAGTATACAAATTGCAGAATACATTCTACGGTCTAAAGCAAGATACACGGGCATGGTATAGTAAAATTGATTCATTTTTTTCAATAGGAACAATTCAAAAGAAGTGAGAATGAAACTACACTTTATGTAAAGAGGCGAGGTAATGTTGATTTTTTTCCTTTCTGTCTTTATGTTGATGATATTATATATATGGGCTCTTGTGAATAAATTGTTTATGAATTGAAGAGTTGCATGATGTTTAAATTTGAGATGTCCGGCTTGGGTATGCTACATTATTTTCTTGGGCTTGAGGTGAGACAAGGTTCACACCGAATTTAATTTCACAAAGAAAGAATACTACTGAACTTTATAGAAGTTCAACTTGTTGATTTTCAATCGATCTCCCACACCCATGAATATGAATGAGAAACTAGTACTCAATGATGGTACAGGTGCAACAAATGCTTCTTACTTTATAAGCTTGGTCTAAACTACTTATAACAGAAAAGGCCCGATATAGCACTCTTTTCCAGATTGATTTCAAGGTTCATGCATAGTCTTTCGAAGCAACACCTAGGTGCCGCCAAAAGGATCTTGTTATATGTTGATGGCACAACAAGTTAAGGAATTTGGTATTTAAATGTATCAGATTACTTTGTTTTACTGATACTGATTGGGCAGATAGCTTGAAAAATCGCAGGAAATTCAACAAGAGAAAATTGGTCTAACTGAAATATGGTGTGACAATGAAGAGACAATTGCAATGATTAAAAATCCTGATTTTCATAGTAGAATGAAGCTCATCGACATCCGTCATTACTTCATTTGCAATCAAGTTGTTGGTGGAATAATATAATTGAAATTTTGAGGCAAAAATGATCAACTTGCCGATGTTCTTATGAAATCGCTTACGCACAACAAACATGATTTCTTCCCACAACAAATTAGAGTCTGTGATTTTGAATAAAGGAGGAGTGTTGACTAATTCTTCTAATTAATTCAGTTGCACAAGATAAGTTTGTGAGTCTGGTTTTAGGATTATTTGGTTTATATTTTTTACCTAGCCAATGAATTATCCTCTTATTTTAGTGGGTCATGTTTACCACTTTCTCCATATTTTTTCTATTATTAATTAGTTTCTTTATTTTAGCTTAAGTAGTTAATCGTAAGCCTATAAATTGCAGTATGTGTTCTTGTTCAGTAATAACAAAATTGAGCAGTTCAAAAATATTATTTTTGTAAGCTATTTTCTTTTCCTTTCATCTCTCGATCCAACAAGTCATAATATGACTCGTGGTTATAGACCACTGGTGGTAGGGAGACTCGTACATAACAATAACTTGCTGTTAAAATCACAATGGCCAAAATTATTCATGTGATAAATTATTTAGCAATTTTTTTTTTGGGTTTTAATGTTAAAGTTTTAGGGTAATTTTGTATAAAATAATATTGGCAAGGATTTTCAGGACCCAAACTTTCTACAATCGAATATTTTTTTAATAGTTAGATCTCCATTAGGTTACATCATAATTATACTTTCTAATGATTTAAAAAATATAAATTGATTTAAAACACTTGGCTTTCATTGATGTTATTCTATCAATTGCATTCACACAAACTCCCTTTTACAACTATTTGATATAATTTACATTGTATTATCACAAAATGCACATTCATAGAAATCAATATATTATGAACAAAAGAATTTCAAAATTTTAAATGTTTATTGAAAAAAATAATCTTTAGTATGTTGATTGACTTTTCTACCCTAAAAATCTAAATTCAAAGAGATATAACATTTTGGGTAAAAATTTATATTTAGCTTTACCTAATAATTTTAATCCAACTAAAATATTACCTACTAAATTAAATTGTTGATCTATCAGTCATGAATCTGATACTAATTCAAATTGATCATATGGTAAGACTTTTACTAGAAATATGCTATGTCGTTTTATATAAATTTATCAAAAGCATGCCTATGCCTCTATGCAGAGGTAAATATTTATACATTTGGTAATCAAAAGTATCAGATTTGAGATTTCGTAGTTTTACTTATAGTGATTGGGAAGGTAGTTTGGAAAATCGCAGGAGAAAAATAGGGAATATTTTTAGTCTGTGTTCTGGTCGGTGTAGACAAATTGCTCATTTAACTTGTATGTACCAATAGTGAAGTGACACAGATTTTCGTTGGACTGTCTTGTAGAATCTTATCTATTCTTATATATAATATAAAAGATATTTCTAGGCCGGCCTATGTGGCACCCTTAGAATTCAGGAATTTATTTTTATATTTTTCTTTGTACTTTTTAGGTTTTTTACCCTTATTTTATATGTACATTTTAACCCTTTTTTCATCCCTTGTGTCCCTTTAGACTGTTATATCCCTTCGTTTGCGTCTCTTCAGGAACGACCTAAAAATACTAAGCAAATCATACCATTTGTTGTATCTTCTTTTTCGTGAGAAATTTTACCTCTAATTTCTGTAAAACTTCACCAATTCCTTCAAAGTCTACTTCGAATCTTCTCAAAAAAAATAATGAAACAAAACTATATTTTACTTGTCATTTTTCCCTACATTCAACATGTAAAAAGAAAAACTATTTGAACTGATCACAACCATGACAATTATTTTGTTCATTCCTACTTCATTTTGTGGGATTTTCCCTTCTGTCATCACTTTATCCGATAACTTAAATTTGTGTTTTATTCAATGATCTGTAAAATTTTATCTTTTATGAATTTATATTGAATTACTTTTGTGTTTTTGGTTATGAAAACTTTTTATGTATTCTTGATGAAATCATTGGAAGAGACAACAAAGAGAGAATAAATTTCACCGCAACTTGATAAGGTACTTGTATTTATTAATATATTTCATTTGGAGTTGAAACGTTGTTGTATTAATCATATCTCAAAAATGATGTAAAGTTTTGTGAAAATGTAAGAGCCACTCCCCTTCGGAAAAGTTAAAGTCCATCAAAAAAGACAAAATCCTTCACTGTGAAAAGGTGTCTGCTTTTAATATATTTTATAAGATCACAACCATGAAATTTTTTTTGTACGTACCTACTTCTTTTTGTGGAGTTTTCCCTTATGTCATAACTTTTTCCGACAACTTATGTTTGTGTTTTATTCAATAATCTATAAAATTTTATCTTTATAAATTTATATTGAATTACTTTTGTGTTTTTGGTTATGAAAACTTTTTCAGTATTCTTGATGGAATAAGAATTGGAAGAGACAACAAAGAGAGAATAAATTCCACCGCAACTTGATAAGGTACTTGTATTTATTAATATATTTTATTGTGACTTGAAACATTGTTGTATTAATAATATCTCAAAAATGTATTAAAGTTTTGTAGAAATGTAAAAGTCACTAACCTTCGAAAAGTCACAGTCCATCGAAAAACTCACAATCCTTCAATGTGAAAAGGTGTCTAGTTTTAATATATTTTATAATATAAATAAATATAGAATGGAATATTTTGTAGGATTTGGGATAACACTTTAGGTATTATTATATATCCAGCTGTAACACCTCGGACTTCGAAAGAACTAACTAGAATTTCGTAGTTAACCATCGGTTTTTAGTTTTGGGTCAACTTCAAACGATCATATCTTCTACCACATAATGAGTTAGGTATCCATCATTTATCAAATCAAAGTTCTTTGAGTCCTCTTTCCAACGCCACCAAGTTTGCTAAAATTCGAGCTTAGAGTAAAAAGTTTTGACAATTTGAGTGAAGCCTCTCTAGTTAAGACATTTCATCCATTTGAAAAAAGGGGATTTGGGTCTTTTCCTTACCCCACTAGGCTTGACCACATTTTCCTCACCCAAGTTAAGGGTCTAATAAGACACTAAGTTAATGTTCTTATTCCTAAACACTTAGAATCTTATAGTGGAGTTTCAAGGGGAGAAAATGGTATGGTTTAAAGCGTTCTTTCAAGAACTGAGGAATTCACAAAGAACATCGTTCTTTCCAGGTATGTAAGGCTTCCCACAGTGATGGGATCATTCATTCTCACGCCATATATGTAATTCATCCATAAAATCATTTATTTAGGGATTCTTGAGGAGTTTTTGGTTTCAGCTTCATTCTTTAACTATGGAGGTTTTGAGTTTCTTGAATTGAGGATCTTTAGTATGAGTTATGAATCTTGATATGACTTATGTGAAATTTCTATGAATTCTTGTTGGGTTTGTGAATCAAAAAGAGTTTGAAAGAATTCATTCAATTCTAGATGAGTTAGGACCAAAATTCATGAGAAGAAAAATTTGTCGGGGTTCTGGGTATGAGGTGGGGCGGCATGCCAGCAGTGCCCCAAACTCTGGCTAGTAGTTTAAGGCCTAGCACCCTACGCCACTCAGTACGCGAGGGTCACCTGGTCCTTTTTTTTTCCATCCTTCATACCGTATGTGTTCTTTTGAATCGTGTCTACTTTCTCTTCTTAATATGAACTCTTAAAGTCTTCATTAATCCTTGAGAGATCCTACAAGTCCTAATCACATGTGTTTATCTACATTCCAAATTAATGTGAGTTTAAGAGGAAATTTCAAGAGGCCCTTTTGAGTCAGTATGAGAAGTCTTTTGAAATTAACTATAGTTTTGAACTATGACTTCAGTAAATCAGTATGAGAATTAGAAGAGTTGTATTTCATGTTCAAAAAATGAGTATAAGGGAACTAAATATTCCCAAGTGTAACACTTTTACATTTTCAAGGAGAGAAAGTCAATTTCTAAATGAGTTATGAGTTCAAAGATGTTTTCAAAGTACTACCTCTTTTAAGAGGATCTTTTGAGTAATTAACATAAATTA
This sequence comes from Solanum etuberosum, assembly GCA_029582245.1. Lineage (NCBI taxonomy): Eukaryota > Viridiplantae > Streptophyta > Magnoliopsida > Solanales > Solanaceae > Solanum > Solanum etuberosum. The sequence goes on from JAJONR010000574.1 coordinate 9,162, forward strand.
ATAAAAAGTAATGTTTTATACATTAAAAAATTGTTTATATATTACTGGTAGAAGTATATAGCACCAATATGTGGATGAGTTCAGACAACTCACATTCCTCATAAACCATGTAGCCAACATGGGTAAAGGGTCATACTTTTTAGACGATTCCTTATTGCTTTTAAGCATAACTTAGTGGATCCACTTAGTTGAGGTTATTTATACCCCGGCAAGGTATAGTACAGTTCTGGCAGCATGGGCGAGACGTTGTATCATCATATAGCTCATAGTGATGGTTGTCGGTCAGAGAATATCCCAAATAAGAGTAAAGAATATGTTATTGTATTTTTATACATTTTGAGTTGATATCTACTATTTTAAAAGCTTTAAATATTGCATCTCTAATATTTAAGTATCCCCTTCTAAGAATTGATGACCTTTTTGACCAACTTCAGGGTTCCACTTGCTTCTCTAAGATGGACTGGTTATCATCAGTTGAAAGTAAGAGAAAGTGACATCCCGAAGATAGCATTCAGGACCCATTATGGTCATTTTGAGTTTCTTGTCATGTCTTTTGGCTTGACTAATGCTCCTGCAGCGTTCATGGATCTTATGAACTAAGTGTTTAAGTCGTATCTTGACATCTTTGTTATTGTATATATTGATGACATACTGATTTATTCGAGAAGTGAGGAGTATCATGCTAGTCATCTTAGTCCTCCAAACTCTCAAGGATAGAGAGTTGTATGCTAAATTTTCTAAGTGTGAGTTTTGTCTTGAGTCTGTGGCGTTCGTTGGCCACATTCTATTTGGTGAAGGGGTTCGAGTTGACACTCAGAAGATTGAAGCAGTGGAGAACTGTCCCAGACCCACATCTCCAACTAATATAAGGAGTTTCTTGGGATTGTCTTGTTACTATAGAAGGTTCGTGAAGGGTTTTTCATCTATTCCTTCCCCATTGACAAAGTTGACTCAGAAAATAGTTAAGTATCAATGGTCTGAAGCTTGTAAGAAAAGTTTTCAGGAATTGAAATCTCGGTTAACTACTGCCCCAATGTTAACCTTACCAGAGGGGACAAAAAGGCTTCGTTGTTTATTGTGATGCGTCCAAAGTTGGACTTGGTTGTGTATTAATGCAAAATGGTAAGGTGATAGCCTATGCCTCCAGACAGCATAATATTAACGAGAAGAATTACCCGAGTCATTATCTCGAGTTGCCAACAATAGTATTTTCTTTAAAAATATGGCATCACTATTTCTATGGCTTTTATGTGGATGTGTTCACCGACCAAAAGAGTCTTAAATATGTTTTCCGTCAGAAAGAGCTTAATCTTAGACAAAGGAGCTGGTTAGAGTTGCTCAAGGATTACGATATGAGTATCCTCTATCACCCAGGTAAGGCTAATTTTTGCTGATGCTTTGAACAGGTTGTCTATGGGAAGTACTGATCATGTTTAGGAAGGCAAGAAAGAATTGACTAAAGAGGTTAACACACTTGCCCGGTTATGTCATGCCCTAAGCCTCCACCCTGGGTGAGAATGGTACTCGAGAACCATTGTTGGACCCAAGCGAACCCTTGGTCTGGTTTACTACTCAGCAGAAGAAATTAAGCATTAATAAAAGAAATCAAATGCAACTCTACTCAACTGTCTCAAAATAACTTAGAATGTTTTAGAAATAAACATTCAACTAGCCAAAGTGGCAAACCAAGTCTTATAACAAACAACTGAACTGCAAAGACTAAAGAACTATAGTTATCTGTCTATGAAACCTCTAAAACTATGAGGGATGTCGGGACAAGACCCCCGATTATCCTAAAAACTGAAAATGCTAAAACAATATAAAAAGGGATCCTCTGAAAAGCAAAGAGACTCACCAACTGACTCTGAGTGCTCAACTGGATCAACAAAGCGCTGGATGCTGATCCTGGTTACATGTATCGGCATCATAAAATGATGCAGGACAAATGGCATCAGTACAATGAATGTACGAGCATGCGAGGGGAAAACTAAACATGACATAAGCTTGAACTGAAAATCTAAAAGGAACACTTAACTCAGCTTTACTCGACTCGTGGATACTTAACTCAATGCAAAATTAAACAACAATAAAGATGCAATTTATATAAAGCATTTAAACAGTAGATAATATCTCAAAGTATTGGAAAATACAATAATGTCTCAGTTGTATGTAAGAATACAAAAATAAACTCTGTTTGGGAGATTCTCTAACTGACAACCATCACTATGAGCTATGTGATGATACAGCGTCTCGCCCACGCTGCCAGAACTGTCCTATAACTTTCTGGGATATAGAACGCCTCAACTAAGTGGATCCACTAGTCTATGCTAAAAAAGTATTAAGGAATCATCTAAAAAGTATGACCCTTTCTACACACGTTGGCTACATGGCTTATGGAGACATTGAGTTATTATGAACTAGTCCCCATATCGGTGCTCAATAATACTCAACTCATATGTTTAAAAACATAACTCTATCTCTGTGGGTTGAGGTTATTACTCAAAATATTATCTCTTAAAAGAGATGGATCTCAAAACTACTCCTGAAAATTCATTTGGAAATCGATGTTTCTTCTAATTTTAAATGTGAAAACATTTGCTCTTTGTTAGTACTTAGTCCCCATACTTCATTTTTAAAGAAATGAACTCGGCTCTACTCTTTCTCAAACTCAATGCTTAAGTCTTTAAAACAAGTTTAAAAGGATTGTATAAGACTTTTGAAAGACTCTAAGAACCCTCTTGACTTGACTCTTAGCTCTACCTTGAATTTGATTTATGGATTCAAGGATTATGATCTCATGTTATAGATGATCTCTCGATGTTTAAATGTACCTTAGAATGTAGAAAACAACTAGAAAACATAGGTACGATTCGAGGGAACTCAAATGGAAAGAAGTAGGAAAGGGTAGAGGATTTGGCGACCCTGGTGCACTAAGTGGATGGAGCCCTGAACTACAGAAGTTGGCTTGGGGCGCACTAAGTGGCGCGGTACCCCAGAGGACAAACTGCTGAAGCTTTCTTCTGGCGCACTGAGTGGCGCGGTGCGCCACCCCCCTGGCCAGAAAATCGACAAATTTTCTTGTTCGTTTTTCGACCCTAATCCATCTAGATTCGATTGATTTCTTCCCCAAATACTTAGATTCGAATAACCAACCAAAGTATACAAGAATCTACTCAAAAACAACCTTAAATCTCATCAAATCATCTCAAGAACTCGTCCAAAATTCATCAATCAAGATTCAAAGGAAACTTCAACAAAACTCATCAAGAACTCATACTTTCTACCTTCAAGAATGTTAAATACGCTGAATTAAACATGATTGGCGCGTGGGTGAACGAACCCAATGCTATGTGATCTCACATACCTCGTAGGGATTAACCCTTGGTGAAATCTGCAAGCGAAACTCAAGAACGCGATGAACTTTGGCTCTTGCTCCTCTTTTCTCTTCTCTCAAAATCCTTGCGTAATTTTGTGAAGCATAAACTGAACCAAATTAGTTTAGACTCCAATTTAATTACTAAAAATGAATTAAGCTAATTGGGTAATGAAAAGACCAAAATACCCTTCTAAAATCCGGGTGACTTTCCTTATTCAGACAGTCTGACTTCAAACGGACATAACTCTCTCATATGAACTTGAAAATTGGCAAACTCGGTGGCGTTGGAAAGATATTTGAAAGACCTTTCATTTGATATCTTGTAGCACACCTAACTCATCATGTACTAAGAGTTATGGTCATTTGAAGTTGACCCAAAACTCATACTTAGCAAATCTTGCCAAAATTTCCAAATTTAATTATTTCCAAAAATGGTTTCTTTCTAATTCTAGTTCTTTCAGATAACAGGGTGCTACAGTTTAGGGGTCCATTTGTTTTACTAGAGTGAATGTGGAGTGGTGGTGATTAATGGTGCTGATTCATCACTAGTGTTCGAAGTGAAGGAGAAACAAGACAAAGACCCTCTTTTACTTTAACAAAAGGCAAACATTCATAAGAAAAAAGTGATGGCTTTTGAACAAGGGGGAGATGGTGTGTTGAGATATCAAGGAAGATTGTGTATACCAAAGGTGGATGATTTCCAAGAGAGAATCATGGAAGAAGCTCATATTTCAAGATATTCAATCCATCCTGGTTCCACAAAGATGTACCGTGACATGAGAGTAGTCTATAGGTGGAGTAGTATGAAGAGTTGTAATGCAGTTTTCATTGCCAAGTGCCCAAAGTCCAAACAAGTCAAGGTAGAGAATCAAAGATTCGGAGGGGTAGATCAGAACATAGCTCTATGGAAGTGGGAGATGATTATTATGTTTTTCATTACTGGCTTGTCGTGATCTCGCAAGCAGCATGATTCAATTTGGGTTATTATAGATCGGATGACTAAATCAGCCCACTTCTTGCCGGTAAAGACTACAAGTTTAGCAGAGGATTATGCTAGATTATACATACTAGAGATAGTCTGACTTCATGGAGTTCCCATGTCTATCATATCAGATAGAGGTTCAAAAATCACCGCTCAGTTTTTGAAGTATTTCAAGAAAGGTTTTGGTTCAAAGGTAAATATGAGTACTACTTTTCATCCTTAGAAAGATGGCAAAGCAGAGCACACGATTCAGACCTTAGAAGATATGGTGAGGGCATGTTTCATAGACTTCAAAGGGAATTGGGATGACCACTTGCCTCTCATAGAGTTCGCTTATAATAACAACTCTTAGTCTAGTATCCAAATAGCTCATTATTAGGCTCTTTATGGACGAAGATTTAGATCTTTGATTGGTTTGTGAAGGTGAATCGATAGGGCCAAACTTGGTTCATCAAGCCATTAAGAAGGTAAAGATTATTCAGGAAAGGCTAAATACAACGCAAAGTCGTCATAAATCCTATACAGATGTTAGGAGAAGAGACTTAGAATTTGAGGTTCATGATTTGTTCTACTTGAAGGTTTCACCCATGAAAGGTGTTATGAGATTTGGTAAGAAGGAAAAATTAGACCCTGATACATTTGGTCCTTACTGAATTTCCAAGAGAGTTGGGAATGTAGCTTATGAGTTGAAGCTACCGTGAGAGTTAGTCGCAGTTCATTCGGTATTCCACATTTCTATGCTTAAGAAGTGCATGGGCGATCCTTTACTTAGTGTACCTACCGAGAATATTATTATCAAAGACAGTTTATCGTATGAGGAGATGCCTATCAAGATTCTAGATCATCAAGTTAGGAAATTGAGAACCAAGGAGGTTGAATCAGTCAATGTCTTATGGAGGAATAAATTTTTTTAGGTAGATATTTGGGCGGTTAAGAGGATATGAAGAAGATATACCCTCATCTCTTTCCTTCCGAAGAAATTTCAAACCAAGGTACTAACTCTTTTTAAAGTACTCTTTAAGATGATATGCTGAGTTATGTTAAATCACATGTTGTGTGGTTGAGATGGGCTTTTTAGATTCTTCCCACCCCTGTTCTCCTTAGTGTAATCTCATTCGAGGACGAATATTCCCAAGGGAGAGATATTGTAACAACTAGGACTTCGAAAAAACTAACTAGAAGTTGGTAAAAGTTAGCCATCAGTTTTTAGTTTTGGGTCAAATTCAAACGATCATATATTTTAGCACATAATAATTTAGGTGGTCCATGATCTATCAAATCGAAAGTATTTGAGTTCTCTTTCGAACGCCGCCATGTTTGCTAAAATTTGATCTCAGACTAAAAAGTTATGGCCATTTGAGTGAAGCCTCTCTAGTTATGGCATTTCATTCCTTTAAGAAAATGGTATTTTATTCTTTTCCTTAACCCACTATGATTGACCACGTTTTCCTCACCCAAGTTAAGGGTCTAATCAGAGGCTAAGTTAATTTTCTCATTCCTAAACACTTAGAATTTCAGAGCGGAGTTTCAAGAGGAGAAAAGGGCAGGGTTTCAAGCGTTCTTTCAAGAACCGTGGAATTCACCAAGAACATTATTCTTTCCAGGTTATGTAAAGATTCCCACAGTGTTGGACTCATTCGTCCTCACGTCATACATGTAATTCATCCATGAATTTGTCCATGAAATTATTTATTTAGAGATTCTTGAGTAGTTCTTGATTTTAGCTTCATTCTTCAATGATGGACGTTTTCAGTTTCTTGAGATGAGGATCTTGAGTATAAGTTGTGAATCTTGATAGGATTCATGTGAGATTTTTATAAATTCTTGTTGGGTTTGTGAATAAAAAAGATTTTGGCAAAAATAATTCGATTCTAGATGAGTTATGACCCGAAATTGAGAAGAAAAATTTGTCGGGTTTCTGGGTATAAGGGTGGGGTGGCACGCCACCATTGCGCCAGGAATACTGGTGAATAGTTTAGGGCCTAGCGCGGCGTGCCAGCAGTGCGCCCTAAACTCTTGCCAGTAGTTTAGGGCCAAGCACCCAGCGCCACTCAGTATGCCATGGTCGTCTGGTCCTTTTCTTTTCCGTCCTTCATTTCGTTTGTGTTCTTTTGAATCGCGTCTACGTCCTCTTCTTAATATGAACTCTTAAGGTATTCATTACTCCTTGAGAGATCCTAAATGTCCTAATCACATGTCTTAATCTACATTCCAAATTAAAGTGAGTTTAAGAGGAAAGTTCAAGAGGTCTTTTTGAAATTAACTATAGTTTTGAACTAAGTCTTGAGTAAATGAGTATGAGAATGAGAAGAATTGTATTTCATGTGCAAAATATGAGTATAAGGGAACTGAGTATTCCCAAGTGTAACACTTTTATATTTTAAAGGAGAGAAACATCGATTCTAAATGAGTTACGAGTTCAGTGATGTTTTCAGCGTATTACCTCTTTTGAGAGGACCTTTTGAGTAATTACCTCAAATTGAGAAAAAGTTATGTTTTATACATTGAGCATGAGTTTATATATTATTGTGAGTAGTATTGAGCACTGATATGGGGATGAGTTCAGACAACTCATATTCCTCAAAACCATGTAGCAAACATGGATAATGGGTCGTACTTTTTAGACGATTCCTTAATGCTTTTAAGCATAGCTTTGTGGATCCACTTATTTGAGGTGTTCCATACTCTGGCAAGGTATAGTACAATTCTGGCAGTGTGGGCGAGCCGTTGTATCATCACATAGCCATAGTGATGGATGTCGGTTAGAGAATCTCTCAAATAAGAGTAAAGAATATGTTATTGTATTTTTATACATTTTGAGTTGATATCGACTGTTTTAAAAGCTTTAAATATTGCATCTTTTAATATTTCTATCATATTGGAGTTGAGATGAGGTGAATATTGTTTTCCCAAGATATAAGTTCAGTTATCTATGTTTTATTTTCCCCTTGCATGCTCGTACATTCAATGTACTAACGTCATTCGACCTGCATTTTATTTATGATGTAGATACACGTTCAGGGTTATCAACCAGCACTTTGTTGATACCATTTGCACTTCTGCTAGATTTGATGATCCACGTTACTTTTTGGAGGACTCCACATTTACATTTCTATCTTGTGAGGTTGTCAAGGTCTTGTCCCGACATCTATCATTGTATTTAGAGGCTTCACATATAGTTAGAAGTTGAGGAGTCTCTCACTATTTCCCTTGTTGAAGTTTTGAGACATTGACTCACTTACTTATGTTCATTTAAGCATTTCAAGATATTTACTGAGTTGAGTTAAGTTCTTTGAGACATTATGAGTTAAATCTTAATATTTGGAGTTCCCATTTTACTTGAGTAAGTCTTCCGCTAAGTAATCAGCTAGGACAAGAGTTCGCTTGGGGATCAAAGATGGTTCTTTAGTGTCGGCGACATCCAGGGTGTAGGTTTGAGGCGTGACACCAGCATCTTTGAGATAATCAATAATCGAACGAATGGTGTATAAAGTTTCTTATAAAAAATTATTGTATTAAAATATAGAATTTGTACTAATTTGGGTGTTAAGAAAGTGCTTATTATGCCTTGTCAGAAAAGTCACAACCCTTTGGAAAAGTCACAACTCTATGTAAAAGTCACATCATTCAGAAAAGGCACAACCCTTTGGAAAAGTAACAACCCTTCGAAAAAGTAACAATCCTTCAGAAAAGTAACGACTCTTTGAAAAAGTCACAACCCTTTAGAAAAGTTACAATCATTTAATGTGAATAATGTCTTCTTATAATATATTTATTATAATATTAATAAATATAGAATATGTACTAAATTGGGTATTTTAAGAAAGGAAGAAGAGTAGAAAACTTACAAAATTCGTAGTTTAAAAATGTGAGGAAACTCCTCTTTTTATAGCAAACAAAGGTAGTTAGAACATGTTATTCCTTATTAGAAAAGATTGATTATTTTTGTATGTGAAACTTTATTGGCATGCATCTGATAGTATTCTATCTGGTCATCTTTTTAAACTTTCAAAATTGCATATTTATTAAAAATTGTGTTTTTAATAATTTCTTAGATTAATCCTTTGATTATAGGTGCAGAAAGTTGGTTTGAATAAGCTATATCATTATATAATTTAACATCATATAAATTATCAAATTTGGGTTGTGCAATCGATGTACTGAAATATGAGTGTGTTCTACTTTTATCGTGCTCAAGTAATAAGCCTTTGTTAAACAGATAGTCGTTATACATGGAGGTAGGTTCTGACATAAAATATGTTTACTTTAATTCGTCTACCTTTATGATTTCAACTACCTAGATCTAATAAAACTAAAAAGGTCTATGCTTAATGAGGTTAGTAACTAATCTACCACCACATTAAGTTTCACAGTCAAATTGATTGATGTTTCATTTATCTTTGTATTATGAATTTATGATTGTACGATTGAGAGTTTTTTAATGGCATCACAATTAAGTTTGATAATAATAACTTAAAATTACATGTAGGCTTTGGATAAATTGAAGAAATATGGCGTATAATTGGGAAAAGGATCTTATCATGTTGGTCAATTTTGTAAAAAAAATAATATAGGACAACGAAATTGTTGATGGTGAAAAGAGGGGTGAATTTATTCAAGAAGAAAAAATAAAAGCATTAGAGAAGAAGAAGGGAGTTGTATGGTTAAAAGATCTTGAAAGTATTATCGTGTTGTAGTAAAACAAATTAAACTTCAACAAACTTTGGAAAAGAATGGTTAGTCTGCTTTAGAGCTTTTTAAGTTGATGTTATTTTGGTTAGAAAAATGTGTATTATGAAGAAAAAATAAAAAATTATTGTTGAAAACTACCACGATGGTATATAAGGTTGGTAATTTCTTTGTTTCTTGAAGTTATGTTGTGTCATTTCAAGAATATTATACATCTACTTCAGCCCAAATGTAGTCTTAGAGTCCAAAATAAAATTGTCCCCCCTTCTTGGGATCACTCATTTCTTCATCGACAACATCATTGCTTCACATATAACGATGAGTTTTTCTTTTCTTGAGAAAATTCTCTGAGAATTAATGACTTTATATGCCCATATTTTTTTAAAATTATTCTTATCGAAGTATTAGTCAATTTATTGAGGTATGTTATTTCAAACATATGTCCTTTTTTGGTTAGAATGATTTGTTATCATCATTGGATATCTCATTGTTTACTCCCTTTAATGTATGTTTTTTTCATTATTTTGTTGTCTCCTTAATATTATATATGTATATAAAAATTATTAGATATGAAGATACTTTTAATCATTCATTAAAAATTTATGAATAACAAAAAAATTCATGTAAGCTCTTGAGAAATTGTAGAAATAGAGAGTATAAACAGGAAAAAAATCTTATGATGTTGGTCTGATTTTGTAGAAGAAAAATAGGACAACGAAAATAATTTATTCAAGAACAGAAAAGAAAAGCACAGGAGAAGAAAAAGAGAGTTGCCTTGTAAAAATTTCTTTAAAGTAATATCCTATTATAGTAAAACTGATTTAAAAAAAAACTTGGGAGAAGAAGGGTTATTCTAATTTAGAGCTTTTTAGCTTATGTTATTTTAGTTAGGAGAATGTATATTATGAAGAAAAAAAACAAAAGTTGTTGATGAAAGCTACTACAATGGATCACAAGGTTGGTCATTTCTCTGTTGGTTGAAGTTATGTTGTGTCATTTTAAGACAATTATATATCAACTTCTACCCAAATGTCTTCTTATAGTCAAAAATAAAATTATCTCCCCTACGTGGGATCTCTAATTCTTCATTAAGAACATCACTCCTTCACATACACGCATCATATTTTTCTACTCTTGAGAAAATCCTCTAAAAGTTAAAGACTTTGCATGCCCATATTTTTTGAATTTTAAATCATCCTTCTCTATTTTTACTAAATTTAATTACTGCATATTATTAGTACTTTAAATATTGAAAGTTGATTGAAGTGTTAGTCGATTTTTTGAGGTATGTTATTTTACAACATAGCAACTTTTCTGGTTAGAATGATTTGTTATCATCATGGGATATCTCATAGTTTACTCCCTTTAATGTATGCTATCTCTCGTTATTTTGTTGTCTCCTTAAAATTGTATTGATTACTTTTCATTTAACATGTATATGATCTCACTTGGATAATGCATTCGTCTTTTTAGTGTTTTTTTTTCCTTCTAATTCGGCCCTTATAAAAAAAAATTGAGGTGAGTTATTACCATTTTCGATAAGCTTGATTTGAAGAATATTAAACAAAACCTACTCCTAATAAGTTTAATAACTTAAGCTACCGAAGTTTTGTCTATTAACATTGATTTGTTTTCCTTCTTGACCCTAGTCATTGTTGAGCGTTTGAGTTATCTAGGTTAGACTTATTTTCAAAAAAATAATATTATGTTCGAGAATATCTTTTAACATGAGTCTAGCATTCAACATATTGATTGACTTGTACTTTCACAATACAACAAGTATATATATATTTTTCTGAAAAAGGTGTAAAGTTGCACAAATAAAGCATCTAGAAGGGTTTTGATAGAAGAGATTTTAAGAAGAATGAATTTCTAAAAGAGGTCCAAAATAGTATTTTGTTGTTGTTTCAAGTTTGTTTTTCTCCTTTTATAAATTTTGTTTGAATAACCAAGTAAAAATAACGAAAAGTGGTGAAGTTTGACCTAAGACAAGTACATTGACTCTATTTTTTTTAGTTATGTTGTTGTGGTGTACATTTTTAACGGTCTTAACTTATTTTTAATTTATATATTGATTTTAAAAAAAATTCACATAAAAAAAAAATTCACAAGGAACATAGTCTAACCATAAAATTATCAGATTCTATATTTTTTTTTATATTCCAAAAAAAAAAGAAAAAGTGATACTTCATCGCTTCATAAAAACAACACTCAATATTAACAAGAAAATTGTATCACCAAACGTATATTATGATAAATTATGTTAAAGATAAAAATTATTAGATATCAAGATAATTTTAACCATTCATTATATATTTACAATTCTTAAGATATGTGATACTTTCAAATCATTTAATTTCTGTCGAAAAATTCTTAAAACATACTAAAACTTACACTATTTCTTCCTTACAACAATAGAATAGTAAAATGATATGCCAATATTTCCACATGAAAACAAATAGCTTTCTTGAGATCATACTTCATATATAAAAAAAGATTCGTGCAGTTTCATAACCAATAAACCTTTGACATGATTGGTTAGATAAATCAATATTTCATTCCCTTTGATAATCTGTATCGATAGGAGTAATGTTATATTTTCATTCACATAAATAAAATTAGTATACCATGAAAAATAATCGCAGGATACATTTGTGCATCAATTGCTCTATGACATGGTACTTTCTCAACATTTTGATGATTTTGATTTTTATGTTGAGGGATCTCATAACCATTGGCGTACTATTCAATGGAGTCACTTTAAAACCATTTAAATCCTTCAGGGATTTTTGTATAATCTTGATTTGTCTAGCTAGACATGAAAATCATTTATAATACGTATGCAAATTGTTCATATATTATCAGACATAAACTTCAGGGATCTCAAGGGCATTTTATCAAACACATGGTAGACAACTTATTTCATCATCATTTTGATCCTGAAATGGGTACTCAAGACATCCCCAAATACAATAAATCAACTCACACACATGCAATCAACAAATATAAAGCAAGACTCGGGCAACTCACATAAAAATTTAACCCCCCAAATTGAGAAGTTTTCACCCAAAACAATACAACCAACTTTCAACAAAGCTAAAGGAATTCAAGAATAAATTTACCATTTTACGAGGGTTTTTAGCCTGGGCGCCTCAGAGGTTCCTTAAATCGTATTTTGAAGGGTTTTTAGCCTAGTACTTCATTTCTTTCAAGATCCTTGTCTCCAAACCGTTTCAAATTAACTCCAAACACTGTGAAATCATTAGGATTAGTAAAGAACAAAAATGTAACCTAATATTAAAATCAAAAACTTGAAATTAAACTAAGAGCTCAACTTTATTTGGATACAAATGGGTTGCCTCCAATCAAGTTTCACGACCCAATGTAGACCCTAGGCCAAAAATTACGTATAAAATCCCGAGAGGCCCCATACAAGCCACTTAGCATACTTCATTTAAGATATTAGAAATCGAAAGATTTTAAAAAGACAATTTCAAAGCATATAATTTTATAAAGTGAAGCGGAAGTCTAAAACAGTCTCAAAGCCATCTAGTTACAAAAGATTGATCGGGACTTAACTGGTACATCAAGTTAAAACTGTAATGAAAGAAAATACTAAATAAAGGCTTGGTCCTCAAAACTTGAGGACTCACAAATCTTCAAACATCTACTATAAGATCCCTAGCCATGAAGATGCGGGATATGAGCGTCGGACCCTACATTAGTGAAATAATGTGCAAGAGTATGCGTTAGTAAAAAATCTACCAATTATGATAGAAATGCAAAAAAATTATTATATCGTGCTAAAATGACGTTTTCGTGATATGCAAAGACCAAGTCAAAACATAAGATAAGAGGTTAGAAAATATAAATCATAAAATCATGGTCAATGAAAGTTAAATCATCTTTAAAACATATGTGAAATACTTTAAAGGCAACCTTGGTTTATTATTATTGTGGGAAGTGGCCTCAACCGAAATAGAGACCATGCGAGCTATAACATGGAATTTGGTGTCTATCCCACACCGAAAAGAGGTGTCCTACTTACCAAGGTAAGACCATGAACTTCTAGCTTATGTGGATCCACTAGTTAATGCCTAACTTAGACAATCATCCTATGGGGCCACATAGGTATGGGACATGGGTAGTCGCCTCTTGTACACTCGGTGCTAAGCATAAATCCCACAGAATAGTTATTAATCTTAACTTATCGTATCATTAACAAACATGGTTAGTCGCCACTTGTCTTATCATAGGATAGCTCCTTAGACCATGCGTGAGAAAAACATTCACCATCCATGATCTTTTCATAATAGCTTTTAAGGCCCATAGTCATTCACTCCATGTTAGAGATGCCATACTACTAATGGAAATAGTTTTGAAATTGTGGTCTATAATCATTGATGGCATATCCGGATACCATACTAATCAAGACCTAATTTAGGATAATAGCCCGAAAAGCATTGAGGGCAAATCTAGATGTCATTCATGTCATGTGGCCAAGCTTCATAGAACATATAGATATCTTCATCCATAAGCTTTCTAGAGTCATAAGCATTACTTTCATAAAACATGCATTTTTCAATAATTCATAACCTTCATCATATTTTCAGAGTCAAAGCATCTTCAAATCCATTTACATCAATTTCATAAGGATAAGTCATGCATATCTTCATAAATTCATCTTTCATATTTCAAGACCAACATTATATCATCATAGCTTAGAAAGCATGGGTTATGTCCCGACCCAAGGTATCCCCTAGGCGTAACATGGTGTATGAGACCCCGAGAGGCCAATACAAGACACTTAGATTTCATCATACAAGAAATAAAATAAAGACATTTAAAGACAGTTTCAATATATCAAAATTTTTATAGAGAAAAATGAAAATCTAAACATCGTCTCAAAGCCATCTAGTTAATAAGAACGAATATGGGCGTAACCCGTATATCATAGTCCAAAACTGAAAGTAAGGAAAGACTGAAAATAATAAACATCCGATCCTCGAAGCATGAGGAGACACCAAAGCTTAGAATCTCCTCAAAGTCCTCTAGACACAAAACTGGGAACCCTGACTGTCTGACCCTACATTTGGGGAAATGTAGGCAAGAGTATGCGTTAGTACAAACATGTACCAAGCATGATAGTCATGCATAAAAATATTTAAATCATGCGAAAAAGGAACATTTTCATAACATGCAATGACCAAGCTAAAACATGAATTTAGAAGTTAGGAAACATAAGACATAAAAAATGGTCAATGCAAGCTAACATCATTAAAATATTCATGAGATACTTATAAAAGTAACCTTATTTTATTATTGGGGGAGATTTACATTTAACCGACATATAAGACCATGTGAGCTATCAACACGGAATCCGGTGTCTACCCTACACCGAAAAGGGGTGTCCTACTTGCCAAGGTAAGACCATGAACTTCTAGCTTATGTGGATCCACTAGCTAATGTCTATCTAAGACAATCATCCTATGGGGGCACATAGGTATGTGATAAAGCGATTGCTTGTAGAAACCCAACCTCTACTGATGGAGAGCTCCCATCTCATATTCTCTCGGTGCTAAGCGTAAATTTGACGGAATAGTTGTTTTCTTATCTAGTTCTTATTATCCATGGAAGGGCACGTCATCTTGTTAATCCAAGCTAATTCATATGTCATCCATGGAAAGGTATCATTCAATATTCAATCAGAGCTAGGTTTTATTAGAATAGCTCCTTAAATATTTGATTTCAAGTGTAGTTGAGAAAACCTTTCAACCCTAAGAATCCTTTATGTTAGAATGTCCTTTCACAAATCATAATTTCATGTATATATGAGAAATCCTTTCACAACACCACAAATTACAACATTGATACTTCACTCTCAAAATATCCTTAAAACATTTACATCAATTTCATGAAAACATGCTTAATTTCATCAACTCTCCTTTCATAATTAAAAACCCACATCATATGATCATAACCTTGAAAACATCGGAATTGCATGGGTTCATGGGGGATCATCATAAAAACATGAGGTTAACACAATTCATGAATAAAAGATCATAAATCAATCAATTAAATCAATAATTAAGAAAACCCATGACATAGAAGAAAAATCCTAATTATATGGGGGATTTCTAATTTTGAAAAAATTAAGAAATTGGGAACTCCATGGATGAAAGGGATAAATGGATGAAAACTATCATACCTCAATTCCAATTGCATAACTTCAATGGTTGAATTGGAGACTTGACTTGAAACCCTAGGTTGGACCCTTCTACTTCAAGCTTTCTAGAGAGAGAATTATTTGAGAGGAAGACTTGTTCTTCTTTTGTAAATTTGAGAGAATGATTTCAGTTGGGGAATTTGGGGGTTAAAACACTTATACAGAGGTTTTGGTGAACGGTAAAACGAGATAGTATTAGGCTAGAATAATTAGGAAAAGACCCAAAAGCCCCTAGAAAAATAACTGCCGACCCCAGGACCATCCCATTAGGGCGTCGTTTGGATCAGAGGCTAGATCGACGAGCCCCATCCACGGACCGTGGGTCCAACGACGGTCCGTTGGTCCCGGCCGTGTATCTGGACTTTTGATCCTGAATTTTCTGTTAGTGTGGGGCTCACCTACGAGACCTACCTACGACTCACGCATTGAACGACGGACCGTCCTGGTGAACCATTGAAAAATTACTTGAACTTGACAATTTGAGGGGACTTGCCTGGCTAACCACGAACCTGACCTACGGTCTGTGGATGGCAACGTAGGAACTGGCACCAGATCTCTTAAAAACCGAATTTTCTCGTCCTTTCAAATCTGAGGTGTTACATTATCTTCCCTTTGGGATTATTCATCCTCGAATGAGATTCAAGACATCATAAGGAAGGTAGGAACTTAAACCTAATAGTCCAACATGCATGCAATTTACATAAATCCACACATCCGAGAAACCATCAAATCAAAGCTAAATCATCTTCAAAACATCATATCATGAAGTCTATATGCAACTCATACTCAAATGTAAATAAACATGTAGAAATCAATCAAGTTGACTCATTTTCTCAAAACTTAGGTTTTTCATGAAAATGCATAAATGAAGAAATCATTGGAATATCTAAGACACATGACACCAAAAGATTAAACCATGAGCAACTCAATACCTCAAGCAAGGGTAGGGGTAGAAGGAAAGAGATGAGGATAACGGGACATCATATCGGCCTCGGCCTCCCAAGTAGCACCCTAAACTAACTGATTCCTCCACAACACTTTCACGGAAGCAACTTCTTTATTTCTCAATTTCTTGACATGCTGGTCTAAAATTTCAACCGGAACTTCCTCATAAGAAAGATTCTCCTTAACTCCCAAATCTTCCAAGGGGACTATCATTGCCGGATTAGCAACACATTTCTGCAACAAGGAGACATGGAAAACTGGACGCACCAATGCCAATTCATTAGGAAATTCAATTTCATAATAAACCTTAACAATACGTCTCAAAATTTGATATGGGCCTACATATCGGGGACTAAGCTTCCCTTTCTTTCAAAACCTCATTACACCTTTCATAGGTGAAATTTTTTAAAATAAACCCAATCATTCACATTAAACTCAAGATCTCTTTTTCTAACATCGGCATATGACTTTTGCCGACTTTGAGCCGTTTTCAACCTTTCTCAAATAAGCCGAACTTTCTCCATAGCCTCATGTACCAATTCGGGGCATATTAAAGCAACCTTGCCCACTTCAAACCAACTTATAGGAGATCTACACCTCCTACCATGCAATGCCTTAAATGGAGCCATAACAATACTTGAATGACAGCTATTGTTTTAGGAAAACTCAATCAAAGGCAAGTGATCATCCTATTACCTTTGAAATAAATAAGTTTGTGGATGAAAGGTCGTACTAATCTTAACACAAGTACCAAGACCCTTTTGAAAATATTTCCGAAATTGAGAAGTGAATTGAGTACCACAATCGAAGATAATGGATAAAGGCACTCCATGCAACTTTACCATTTCCCTCAAGTAAAACTTAGCATAGTCCTCCGCCGAATAAGAAACCTTGACGGGAATGAAATGAGCTGATTTCATCATTCGATCTAAAATAACTTAAATCAAGTCATGTTGCCGCAAGGTGCGAGGCAAGCAAACTATGAAGTCCATATTCAAATCTTCAAACTTCCAAGTGGGAATGCTAATGTCTTGGGGTAAACCTCCCGATTTATGATGCTCAACTTTCACTTTTTGACAATTGGGACACTTAGCCACAAATCCCGCAATATCCTTCATCCCATTCCACCAATAGATCTCCCGCAAATCACAGTACATCATGGTGGTTCCCGGGTGGATGGAATATCGAAAACTATGGGCTTCTGACAAGATTTTCTATTTAAAGACATCAACATTAGGAACACACAAACGACCTTGATATCAAAGTACTCGATCTCCCGCTTGGGAGAAAGCCTCAAGTGACTTTTTAAGCACCGCTTCCTACAATTCAACCAACGTTTGATCAAGACTTTGCTTGGCCTTCACATCCGCCACAAAAGACGATTCTGAATCATTGTGAAACAAAACACCACCCTTGGTAAAATCCACCAACTGAACACCCAACCGGGCCAACCGATGAACATCTCGAACCAACTCCATTTTATCATCTTCAATGTGAGCAATACTACATATAGATAACCGACTAATCGCATCCGCCACCACATTTACCTTACCGGGGTGATAGAGAACATTCATATCATAATCCTTCAATAACTCAAGCCAGCTCCTTTATAAAAGATTTAGATCTTTCTGATTAAACACGTATTGAAAACTCTTGTGGTCGGTAAAAACATCGACATAAACGCCATACAAATAATGCCTCCAAATCTTTAAGGTAAAAATGACCGCCACTAGTTCAAGGTCATGGGTAGGATAATTCTTCTCATGAATCTTTAGTTGCCTTGAAGCATAGGCAATAACTTTCCCATTCTGCATAAGTACACATCCTAGCCCAATTTTTGAGGCATCACAATAAACAACAAAACAATAAGTCCTTTCCGGTAAATTCAACACCGGAGCAGAAGTAACTCTATCCTTCAATTCTTGAAAGCTCTTTTCACAAGCTTTGGACCATATGAACTTAGCCTTCTTTTGGGTAAATATTGTCAATGGAGAAGCAATTGAAGAAAACCCCTCATCAAACCTTCTATAGTAACCAGCCAAAACCAAGAAACTTCTAATATCCGAATGGGATAGAGGTCTAGGCCAACTCTTAACCGCATCCGTCTTCTTACGATCTACCTCAATACCCTAACTAGAAATAATGTGACCGAGAAAAGCCATAGACCTTAACCAAAACTCGCATTTGCAAAACTTTGTAAAGAGTTGTTAGTCCTTGAGAATGTGCAACACAATCTTCAAATGATCAATATGCTCACCCTTACTTCTCGAATAGATCAATATATCATCAATGAACACAATCACAAACATGTCAAGGTATTGTCTAAACACCCTATTCATCAAATCCATAAATGCTACAGGAGCATCAGTCAAACCAAACGACATTACCAAAAACTCATAATGACCATACCAAGTTTGAAAAGTAGTCTTCGGAATGTCATTTTATTTGACCCTCAATTGGTGATAACCCGACCGGAGGTCAATCTTGGAAAAGTAGCTTTCCCCTTGAAGTTGGTCAAACAAATCATCTATGCTTGGGAGAGGGTACTTATTCTTAATGGTCACCTTGTTCAACAGACGATAATCAATACACATACGGAATGAACCATCATTTTTTCTATCAAACAAAACTGGGGAACCCCATGGAGAGATACTTGGTAGGATGAAACCCTTATCCAACAAATATTTCAATTTCTCCTTCAACTACATTAGTTCTACCTGAGACATTTGGTAAGGAGTAATAGAGATAGGTTTCGTATCTGGGAGAAGGTCAATACCGAAGTCTATTTCCCTTTTGGGAGGAATATTGGGTAAATTATCTGGGAATACTTCAGGAAACTCATTAACCACCGGGACCGACCCAAGAGTAGGGGTCTTAGAATCTATATCCTTCACCCTAACTAGATGGTAAATGCAACCCTTAGAAATCATCTTTCTATCTTTAAGACAAGAAACAAAGTGACCCTTAGGCATAGAATTTCCCCCTTTCCACTCTAGGAAAGGCTCATTTTGAGACTGAAACTTGACTACACGAGTTATACAATCATTAGAAGCATAACATGAATGCATCAAATCCATACCAAGGGTAACATCAAAATCTAGCATATCAAACTCTACAAGATCAACAAGAGTAACTCTATGGGACAAGGAAACAGGACACTTTCTATAGACCCTCTTAGCCACCACAGAATCACCAACAAGAGTAGAGACAGAAAAAGGATCTAACAACACATAAGGAAGAATAGCAAACCTCATAGCCAGATATGGCGTCACAAAAGACAAGGAAGCATCGGGGTCAAGTAAAGCATAAAAATCAAGTTGAAAGACTATCAACATACCGATAACCATATCTGGAGAACCCTCTTGTTCACCACGAGTCTGAAGTGCATAGAATATATTTTTCTTGGGAGCATTGTAAACCGAACCATTAGGAGGAGCTTGATTACCCTCTCTACGTTTAGCCATAAACTTCGGGCAATCCCTCATCTTATGACCACTTTTACCACAACCGAAGCAACCATTCCTGCTGGCTAAGCACTTACCCTCGTGCTTCTTTCCACACCTATCACAAGTAGACATAGGCAATAAAGATCCACCACCATTTCCTCCTTGATGCTTAGGGTTAGGGACCCTGTCTTTGTTGAACTTTGAAGGAGCATTGGAGGAACCTTGACAGGAAAACCTTCGTCGAAACTTAGAACAACCTTCTCCATCAAACCAAGAATGCGAGAGGTTACCATCACCGGTCTTAGCTCTCTTTGCCTCCCTAGACTTATCCTTAAGTTTATCCTCTTCAATTTGTTTAGCATGAACCATGAGATGATAAATCTCCATATAATTAATAATCATGGCGGTACGACATTCCTTAACCACCATTTTGGACACACCCGAAACAAACTTACTCATCCTTTCCCTACAATCGGCAATCATGGTAGGAGCATATCGAGACAATTGTGTGAACTTCAAAGCATATTCCTTCACAGTCATACTTCCTTGACAAATGTTGATGAATTCAAGAACTTTTGCCTCCCTCATCTCAATGGGAAATAACCTATCAAGGAAAGCAACTTTGAACTTTTCCCAATCTAAAGGACCCGCATATTCCGGTCTCCCCTCTTTCCATTGGTTAAACAAAACTTGAGTAATACCCTTAAGTTGATAAGCGGCCAATTCCACCTTTTCTACCGGCGTCACACCCATAATACGCAACACCTTGTACAACTTATCAATGAACTCTTAAGGATCTTCTTCAACCTTACAACCATAAAACTCTGGATGATTCATTCTAGTGAAGTCCCTCACTCTAAATGCCGTTGTACCCACATTTGGGTTCACGGGGACCACAACATCCCTATTGGCTTGGGCCGTCATGGCTTGAGCCAATACTTGAAAAACAGCCCTAAACTCCGCAGTAGTCATTTGCTCTGCCAAAGGGGCGAACAGAGCTTGAGGAGGAGCTTATTGATTCATACTCTCTCCCGCATTCCTTCTAGCATAAGCTCTTCGGGTAGCCATATCTTGCAGAGCATCAGATAAGGATTAGGAGAGATACCTTATAGAGTAAAACTTTATCACACAACTTTAGAGTAATGAAAGAAGTGGAGTTTTTGAAACATCTTGTAGCCTCTCATTCATAAGTGTGGCGCGCTTCACACTCATGAACAAAACTCTACTTGACGTGACTTATGAGACTTCCTAGAACATTTCTAAACCTTGTCCTCTAATAACCAAGTTTGTCATGACCCAAGGTAGCCCCTAGACGTAAAAGACCCTAGAGGTCCCATACAAGCCACTTAGCTATCATCATACACAAAATAGAATAACGAGAATAAAAGATAGTTTAAACATATCAAAGTTTTTATACAAAAAAAAAAAGCAAAAATCTAAACATTGTCTCAAAATCATCTAGTACATAAGAATGGATCTGGGCATAGCCGTACATCATAGTGCAAAACTGAAAGTAAGGACAGACTGAAAACAATAATTGTCCGGTCCTCAAAGCATGAGGACTCACCAAAGCTCAGAATCTCTTCAAAGTGCTCTAGCCACGAAACTAGGAACCCTGACTGTCTGACCCTACATTTGGGGAAATGTAGGCAAGAGTATGTGTTAGTACAAATATGTACCAAGTATGATAGCCATGCATAAAAATATTTAAATTATGCTAAAAGGAACATTTTCATAACATGCAATGATCAAGCTTAAACATGAATTTAGAAGTTAGGAAACATAAGACATAAAACATGTTAAATGCAAGCTAACATCATTATAACATTCATGAGATACTTATAAAAGTAACCTTAGTTCATTATTGTGGTAGATTTAACTTTAACCGACATATAAGACAATGTAAGCTATAGACATGGAATCTGGTGTCTATCCCACACCGAAAATGGGTGTCCTTCTTTCCAAGGTATGACCATGAACTTCTGGCTTATGTGGATCCAATACCTAATGCCTATTTAAGATAATCATCCAATGGGGGTACATAGATATGGGATAAAGATATTACTTCTAGAAACCCCGACCTGTACTAATGGGAGAGCTCCCATCTCAATATTCTCTTGGTGCTTAATGTCATAAACTCTCCTTTCATAATTCAAAACTCACATCATATGATCATAACTTTGAAAACAAGGAATTGCATGGGTTCATATGGTATCATCATAAAAATATGAGGTTAACTCAATTCATGCATAAAATATCATAATTCAATCAAATAAATAAATAATTAAGAGAATCCATAACATAGAAGAAAAACCCTAACTCAATGGGAAATTTCTAATTTTGAAAAATTGGAGAAATTAGGAACTCCATGGATTAAACGTCTCCATGGATGAAAACCATCATACCTCAATGCCAATTGCTTAACTTCAATGGTTGAATTTGAGACTTCACTTGAAACACTAGGTTGGACCCTTCTTCTTCAAGCTTTCTAGAGAGAGAATTATTTGATAGGAAGACTTGTTCTTCTTTTGTAAATTTGAGAGAATGATTTCAATTGGGGAATTTGGGGGTTAAAACACTTATATAGGCGTTTTGGTAAAGGGAAAAATGACATAGTATTAAGCTAGAATATATAAGAAAAGACCCAAAAGCCCCTAGAAAAATAACTACCGACCTAGATGATGGCTAGACCGAAGGTCCATTGGTAAGACCACAGACTGTCCATTTAGGGGGTCGTTTGGATTAAAGGCTAGATCCTGAGACCTTGATCGATAGACCCCATCCATGGAACATGGATCCATCGACGGTCCATTGGTCCCGGCTGTGGAACTGGACTTTTGATCCTGAATTTTCTCTAAGTCTGGGCTCACCTACGAGACCTACCTATGACTCATGCATTGAACGAAGAACCGTCCTGGTGAACCGTCGAAAAAGTAATGGAACTTAACAATTTGAGGAGACTTGCCTAGCCAAACACGGACCTGACCTACGGTCCATGGGTCTTTCCACGGGCCGTGGATGGCACCGTAATAACTGGCACCAGATCTCTTAAAAACTGAGTTTTCTGTCTTTTCAAATTCGAGGTGTTATAGGTTATGCATGGAATAATGGGAAATCAACTTAAAAACATGCAATTACTTCAATTCACGCATAAAAAGTTATAAAACAATCAATTAAATCAATATTGAAAGGAATCCATGACATAGAATAAAACTCTAACTTCAATTGGAGATTTCTAACTTGAAAATTAGAGAATTTGGGAACCCTATGGAGGAAAGGGCTCCATAGGTGAATAGTATCATACATTTGAATTCAAAGCCCACAAGCAATTTGGTGAATTGGATGCTTGATCTTGAAACCCTAGACTTGACTTCTTCTTCCTTAGAGAGAACAATATTTGAGAGGAGGAGATTGATCTTCTTTTGAGAATTTGAGAGAATGAATTGATTTGAGTGATTTTGTGGGTAAAAATCATTATATAGGGCTTTAGGTAGAAGGAAAAATGACATAATATTGAGTTAAAACAATTGGGGAAAAGACCAAAAAGTTCATGACTTAAAACTGGTGAATTGGCATCAAGAAGGCCTAAACGGCCCGTCATGCTCTACCACGGCCCGTCAAACGGGTCGTGAAGAGTTTCTACCCGATAGGGCTTCAATATTTCAGGCATAACATTTTACTACGAACATGAAATCAGAGAAAATATGTGGCGTTAGAAAGAGGACTCAGAGATCTTTAATTTGATTGATCATGGGTCACCTAATTCATTTTGTGTTAAAAGATATGTTCGCTTGAAGTTTACCATAAACTCTAAAACTGATAAAACCTCTTTATAGACAACTTCACGGTCCGTGTGGGGCTTCACAGGCTGTGTACACGCTCGTGGTCCTTGACCAGTGACTAGGGGTGAACCCCCTATTGACCCTACCCCCTTCACGACCACTTTAACGGCCCGTCTTCCTCTTAACGGCCAGTCTAAGGGTCTGTAGGAGGGAACCTACTTGGGGCAGGTTCTGCCTTCTTGTCACGAGAAACATAACGGGTAGTGGTCCCCTTTATGACCCATCTAGGGCTCTGTGGAGGGTCACATGGTCCAGTTTGCATTCTTGAAAAGCCTGCTTGACCCCTTCCTAGCCTTTCTCGAATCTGAGGTGTTGCATCAAGTGCATAATTTATTGTCACGACGTGACGTCGGGTATATTACCCATTGTGTTTCCACTTCGAGGCAATGAACCTTCTCCCAAATTTTAGATCATTTTATTTTCAAAGAGCATGAAGAGTATATGAGAGCATCAAGAGTTTTACTCAATCTCTACACTTCGAAGATGTGAATTTTTTACCCAACATCAAATCATCTTTTCATGTTGTATTATTGGGCAAGAGTAAGAAGCTCATTGGGACATTTGAGCATTGATTTTATAAGCATTGGCCCTCAAGTGAATGATTTCTTCATATTTTAAAATTATTGGCTTGGCTTGGTTGCATATACCCATTTTATCATCAATGATCATCTCAACCCATTCTTCCTCACGACAAGGCCATGGGCTATCTTCATAGGTCTTCCAACCCCAATCATTTTATTGTCATCACAAGAAGTCACAGAAGTAAAGTCAGAAGTAAGTAAACACAACAATTAACATTTTAGATAGAAACAAGTAAACTATAAATTTTAAATCAATTCAATACGGCTAGTTGTTCACATGTAGTAGTGCTATTTTTGATAAGCTAAAATTAACATCAAAATAAGTTAAAATAAAAATAGTCGTTAGCAATAAAAATTCCCAACAAGAGAGTCGGTGTCGAATCCCTGAAGGAAAATTTATCGGCAATTAAATAGACAAAGAATTACAAGCTACTAAGTTGAATCTAAACTTAATAATACACAATTATCAATTTGAGATTGGTTTAATAACACAATTAAGATTGGGCAAAGAACTAATCAAGCAAGGGATAATTGGAACTTAGGAATTTTGAATTCAATACTCATTCAACGATCCATTGCCATCTCAAGAAATGCTAATCAATAATAGGTAGGCAAGGTCATATTCCAGAAAAAATCTTCCTTCGATCTCATTTTGCTACATCATGAAATCTCCTTTCGGTCTCAATCATGTAATTCAATAAAACAACCTAGTACCTTATTTTAGACGTCTCTTTCGAGCGGGTCTTGCATTCAACAATGAAAAATTAAATCTCTCTTTCGAGCAAATTCAAGATTCAAGGCTAATATGTAATTATCAATTAAATACTCAACTTCACAAACTATCTTTCAAGCATTTCACAAAGATCGGAAGCTAGGTTTGAGCGTGCACTCACAAATTATAAATTTAAATATTAAAATTAGATCATACCCATTTCTTGAAAGCATGGAATCACATATAAAAAAATTAGAAAGAGAAATCAAGGACCCAAAGGAATTGTCTATTTCTAGTACAAAGCCCCAATCTCAATTACCAATTCCATCCATCATTCATGCAATGTAAATCAAGGGAAAGAATATAGCATAAGAAATATTACTATTAGAAACACAATCTTCAATCCAAAGGAGGAATTATGTGGCAACTTCCCTTTAAAGTATCAACCCCAAAATAAGAACACTACAAGTTTTCTCTACTCTATTCTAAGTAATCAATGTTCAATGAGGGAATTGTATGGTAATTTTTAAAAGAATGTTTCTTCTTAGCCCTTTGTGAGAATTTGGTTCTAAGATCCTTAAAATTTCAATTCTACCCCTTTCCAGATGTTCGAGCCTCGCTAAAGCGGTCAGGAATTCACAAAAGTGGATGTCGGAAAAGTGAACAGCCTATCACTTATGTGAACCCCAACTTTCATTGCTACTTCACAAAAGTGAACGCCGCGCCGCCTGGTTGCTTAAGAGACCCGTTGATCTTAGTTTACCAACTAGCAGAAGCAAACTTCTCTTGGAAGGTGCGACATCAAAGACAATTTTCTGCCAATTTGAGCTTCTTTCTCCACTCTTTCCATCATGTTTGTTTCATGCTACAAATACCTGAAATCATCACAATTCAACGAATCATTAGCCTCTTTCTCAACTTGAGTGCCACATAGAAGCTTGATTTTGGTTTGGGTTCATCAGCTAAAACATAATTCCTTCTCAGAATGAGTCGATCCTCCGGTATCCAAAGTCCATCTTGGTGGGTACTATAAATTAAAAGGAGAAGATCCAAGTGGCTGCAATAATTGAGGAGAAGATGCTCATGAGAGCTAGACAGGAGCATATATCAGTACATTTCCCAGTTCTGATGAAGCGACACTGTGAGGCAGCCAGAGTCCCTTTTCGGGAGAGGTTTTATGTAAGAGGTACACCCACCTAATCGAATGAAATTCGAATGATCAAGGTTGATTATCTGATAGATGATGTGGCAAGAAAAAATCCACCACCACCTAACACCACACCGGTAGTGGATCCCACTACTTTGGAGTGAGATACTACTCACCCTGATCCTACTGTGGAGCAATTAGGTACCCATCACCCTTCTTCTATACCTTCTTGATCCTCTGCACCCTCGACCTCGACTGCCCCTCCCGTATATCCTAGCCTTCGTGCGCTAATGCATTGATTTATCAGATGGACAACCTTGCCCATTCTATCTATGTTAGGGAATCTAAACTTTAGAGGAAGGTGCATGAGATGATTACCAAGACTATTAAAGCTACTTTATGTTTAGTGCAAGTTAAGGTTGTTTGTAACACCCGAGAAATTAGTAGGCTAAACTAGAGCTTAACGTGAGGGTTAGAGTCATGAAGGTAACTGCCCGTACTTAAAAATAGAGGTTGTCGTGTTAGAATTTCAAGGTATCACCCCTCAAGGACCAACCATCGGCCCTTGAGGAGGACCATAGAAACTGCCTGGTATTGACCAACGGCAGGACCCACACCCCGTGGCTGGAGAGTCGTGGATGAGCCCATGGTACTGCCTAAGGCATTGAACCACTAGACCAGGACCCACGCCTTGTGGATGGGTCCATGATCCATGGATGGGGGAGTTTTGGGTCAGGGTCACAGTTCCCATCTCCCAGTAACCAACCACGCCCAACCAGTACGGACCGTAGGTCCACCTACACCCCGTGGTTGTGGTCTCGTAGGTGGTGACCTGGGGACAGTTTTGTTGGTTAAGTTTAGGGGTTATTTGGGGTTTTCCAGTTTTAATTAAAATTAAGTGGTGTCGTTTTAGCCTAATTTATACCACATATATAAGGATTTTAGACCCCTAAATTAAGTCATCCAACTCATTATTCCTAACATACAAATCTATTCCCAAATCTTCATCCTCTCCAAATATTCTCTCTCTAGAACTAGAAGAAGAAGAAGAAGAAGAAGGAAGTTGGATCTAGGGTTCAAGAAGAAAGGTTCTTCACACCAAACACATTGGACTTCATTGATAAGGTATGGTAGTCTTCATCCATGGAGTCCCTTCAAAATCTCAATTTCAAAGATAGAAATCCCCAAAAGTTAGGGTTTGATTCCAAAGCCATGGGTTTCTTTCAAAATCGATTCTAATGATTAAATTATGTTATATTATACATGTATTGATGATTTCTTATGGTTTTAATGATGAATTCCCCCAAGAACCCATGAAATACCCAAATTTCCCAATTATGATCTTGTGATGTGGGACATTGTTGGTGAAGGAAGAATGTTATGAAAATTATGGAAGTAGTGATTGAGTTACTTGAATTATGATTATATCCATGTCTAATGTAGTGAATTCTAGATGTGTTGATGGTAACTGAACTTTGAACCTTGAAAGGGCAAGTATGTGAATCATGCATGTTCTTATGAAATATATGTATATGCTTTAAGAACACTTTGAGAGTGAAGTGTCTATGATTATGACGTAGTTGTTGTGTTGTTGAAAGGATATTTTCATATACACACTTATGCATGAACATGGTAGGATGTGAAAGGTTTTCTCACAATATGAAGATTCTAAGGTTGAAAGAATTTCTCACCTATTGAATCTATATGTAGACATGGATGGTGAAAGGTTATTCTCACGCTTGATCTAAGAGCTATCCTATGAATTTTGTTGGATTGAGTATCAAGACATTCTTCCATGAATATGAATTTAAGTCAAGACTTAATATGTACTTCGTGGGAATTAATACTTAGCACCGAGTGGATATTGTATCTGAGATGGAAGCTTTTACACTAGTTGAGTCCGGCTTCCAATGGGATCCTTTTACACTAGTTGAGTCTGGGTTCCCAATGTATGTCTCATGAGATGGAAACCTTCTACGCTAATTGAGTCCGGGTTTCTAGTAGCAATCTCCTTATCCCATAAACTATGTGCCCCCAAAGGTTATTGGCTAGTGGATCCACCTAAACTAAAGTATGGTTCTACCTTAGGCAAGTAGGATAACCCTTTTCGGTGTGGGTAACACCGGGGGATAAGGTATAGCTCACATGGTCTTATGTCGGTTAAGGCTTATTCCCACAACAACAAATAAGAACAAGAATATGAATTATGAACTATGGTTACTCAATAAGCTTTGTATATGATTTCTCAAAGGCTTTTATGATGATGATGTTTAAACTTGGTAAATTGCATAGTTTCAAATGAAATGTCCCTTTTAGCATGTTTTCAGTATTTTTATGAATGGCTATCATACTTAGTGCATTTTTGTACTAACGCCTACTTTTCCTACATTTTTCCCATGTGTTGGGTCCAATTCTCGAGGTGATTATTCTAGTGGCTAGTGCTTGGACTTGACTATCTTCTGAGCTTGCTGGTGAGTCCTCATGGTTCCAGGATGGCTATTTCTCATATTGTAATTTCATTTCATGTATTTCCCTTTTAGACATGTTGTATGGCCTAGGCCCTATTTCATTCTAATATTGTAATAGATGTCTATGTATAGACTTAGTATCTAGACCTCCACTTTTCATTATGAAAATTTTAGACTTGAAATGCGTTTTTACTCTTATTGTTCTATTGCTTATGTTATGATATGCTAAGTGGCTTGTATGGAGTCCATCAGGGTTCTATACGACATGTTACATCTAGGGGGTACCCCTGGGTCGTGACAAAATTGGTATCAGAGCACAAGGTTAAGAATGATTCTAGGATTATGTCTCATAAGCCACGTCTAGTAGAGTCTTGTTCATGAGTGTGAAGCGCACCACATTTATGAGTGAGAAGTTACAAGATGCTTAGGAAATTACATTTCTTTCATTACTCTTAAGTCGTGCGATAGAGTTTAACTCTATAAGATCTCTCTCCTAATCATTGCCCTATGTTATTCAGGATATGAATGCTAGAAGGGCTAATGCTAGAAGGATAGAGGGCAAAAATCTGAAACAAGGAGCTCCTCCTCAAGATCCTCAAGCTCCGGTTGATCCTTTAGCCGAGAATGTTACAAATGTGGAGTTTAGGTCACCTTTTCAAGTTTTGGCTCAAGTAGTGACGGCTCAACCCAATAGAGAAGTGATTGCTCCTGTGAACCCTAATATGAATTTCGTGGCTTCAAGAGTGAGGGACTTTGCTAGGATGAACCCTCCAGAGTTTTATGGCACCAAAGTGGAGGAGGATCCCAAAGGATTTATTGATGAGGTCTATAAGGTACTTGCTATCATGGGGGTGACTTCGATAGAAAAGGCGGAGTTAGTCGCTTACCAATTGAAAGATGTTGCTCAAGTCTGGTATGATCAATGAAAGGAAGGGAGGCCGCTAGGAGTGGGACCTGTTGAGTGGGAAGTGTTCAAATCAGCATTTTTTGAAATGTTCTATCCCCTAGGGTTGAGGGAAGCGAAGATGCAAGAGTTTATTAACCTTCGTCAAGGAGGTATGAGTGTGAAGGAGTATGCTATAAAGTTCACCCAACTATCCAAGTATGCTCCAACTATAGTGGCAGACTCAAGGGCTAAGATGAATAAGTTTGTGATGGGAGTGTGTGAGATGGTTGTCAAAGAATGCCGAATGGCAATCCTTGTGCAAGATATGGATATTTCACGTCTCATGGTGTATGCCCAACAAATGGAGGAAGAGAAATTTAAAGAAAAGAATAGGGAGGTGAAAAGAGCTAGGACTGGTGTTAGGAACTTCTCCAATGCTAAGTCCGATGGACAAGGTCGACCAAGGTTTAGACAAAGGTTTTCCAACCAAGGATCCTATAGTGCTCCTCCAAGGGTCAACAAGGATAGGGTGTCCAACCCTAAACCTCAAGGAGGTAATGGTAGTGGTTCTTATGTGGCTAGATCTACTTGTGCGAAGTGTGGAAGAAAGCATGATGGTAAGTTCCTAGTAGGCACAAATGGTTGCTTTAATTGTGGAAAGACTGGTCACAAGATCAGAGATTGTCCAATGCTTAAGGTTCAAGGAAAAGAGGGAAAGCAAGCTCCTCCCAGCGGTTCAAACTCCAATTCTCCCAAGTAAAACCACTTCTTTGCTCTCCAAAACCGAGGTGAACAAGAGAATTCTTCGAACGTGGTCACCAATATGTTAAAATTTTTCTATATAGATGTGTATGCTTTGTTAGACCCCGGTGCTACTTTGTCTTTTGTGACGCCATATGTGACAATGAGATTTTATATGCTCCGTGATGTGTCGTTAGAACCTTTTTCTGTCTCTACTCCTGTTGGTGATTCTGTGGTGGCTAAGAGGGTTTATGGAAGATGCCCTGTTTCCCTATCCCATAGAGTTACTCTTATTGATTTGGTAGAGCTTGACATGTTAGACTTTGATGTTACACTCGGTATGGATTGGCTTCACTCTTGTTATGCGTCGATTGATTGTAGAACTTGGGTATTCAAGTTTGAGTTTCCGAATGAGATTGTCCTTGAGTGGAAGGGGGGAAATTCTATGCCGAAGGGTTAGTTTTTCTCATGTTTGAAGGCTAGAAAGATGATCTCCAAGGGTTGTATTTACCATCTTGTTAGGGTGAGGGATGTAGATTCCGAGACCCCTACTCTTGAGTCGGTCCCTATTGTAAATGAGTTTCCGGAAGTGTTCCCAGATGATCTACCCGGTATTCCTCCCGAGTGTGAAATAGTCTTTGGTATTGACCTTCTCCCAGATACGTAACCTATCTTAATTCTTCCTTATAGAATGGCCCCGGCTGAGTTAAAGGAGTTGAAAGAAAAATTGAAGGATCTTTTGGATAAAGGTTTCATCCGGCCAAGCATCTCTCCTTGGGGTGCTCCAGTGTCGTTTATGAAAAAGAAAGATGGGTCTCTTCGTATGTGCATCGATTATCGTCAGTTGAACAAGGTGACCATTAAGAATAAGTATCCTCTTCCAAGGATAGATGATTTGTTTGATAAACTACAATGGGCAAGTTATTTCTCTAAGATTGATCTCCGATCTGGTTATCACCAATTGAGAGTGAAAGGAGGGGATATTCCAAAAACGGCATTTAGGACCCGATATGGTCACTATGAGTTTCTAGTAATGTCCTTTGGTTTGACTAACGCTCCGGTGGCGTTCATGGTCCTGATTAATAGAGTATTCCGACAATATCTTGACATGTTTGTGATAGTGTTTATCGATGATAATTTGATCTATTCAAGGAGTGGGAATGAGCATGTTGACCATTTGAGAATTGTATTGCAAGTTCTTAAGGACCATCAACTTTTCGCAAAGTTTAGTAAATGTGAATTTTGGTTGAGGTCCGTGACTTTCTTATGCCATATTGTTTCAAGCAAGGGTATTGAGGTGGATCCAATTAAGATGGATGCAGTCAAGATTTGTCCTAAACCTCTATCACCGACAGATATTAGAAGCTTCTTGGGTTTGGCCGGTTACTATAGAAGGTTTGTTGAGGGTTTTCCTCCATTGCTTCTCCTTTGACGGCTTTGACTCCAAAGAAGGCTAAATTTGTGTGGTCGGAAGCTTGTGAGAAAAGTTTCCAAGAGTTGAAAGATACACTTACTTCCGTTCTGGTGTTGAACTTACTGAAAGGTACCGATGGTTTTGTGGTGTATTGTGATGCCTCTAGAGTTTGGTTGGGATGTGTGCTTATGCAAAATAGTAAGGTGGTTGCCTATGCTTCAAGGAAACTTATAATCCATGAGAAAAATTAGCCTACCCATGACCTTGAGTTAGCGGCGGTTGTTTTTTCCTTAAAGATATGGAGGCATTATCTATATGGAGTTCATGTTGATGTGTTCACCGATCACAAGAGCTTACAATATGTATTTAGCCAAAAAGATTTAAATCTTCGCCAAAGAAGGTGGCTTGAATTATTGAAAGATTATGACATGAGTGTTCTTTATCAACCTGGCAAGGCCAATGTGGTAGCGTATGCTCTTAGTAGATTGTCTATGGGAAGTGTTGATCATGTGGATGATGATAAGAAAGAGTTGGTTCGGGATGTTCATAGGTTGGCCCGGTAAGGTATTAAATTAGTGGATTCCACCAAGGGTGGTGTTATGGTCCATAATGGTTCCGAATCATCCTTTTTAATGGATGTGAAGTCTAAGCAAGGCCTTGATCCTATTTTTTTTGAATTGAAAGAGGCGGTACTTAAGAAATCCATTGAGGCATTCTCCCAAGGGGAAGATGGTGTACATAGATACCAAGGCCGTTTATGTGTTCCTAATGTTGATGACTTGAGAGAGAAAATCTTGTAGGAAGCTCATAATTCTCGATATTCTATTCACCGGGGAGCCACCAAGATGTACGGTGACTTACGGTAGATCTATTGGTGGAATGAGATGAAGAAATATATCGCGGAGTTTGTGGCAAAATGTCCTAGCTGTCAACAAGTTATAGTTGAGAATCAAAGACCGGGAGGTTTATTCCAAGATATAGCTAGTCCCATTTGGAAGTGGAAATAGATAAATATGGACTTTATTGTGGATTTGCCTCGCACCCAGAGACAAAATGACTCTATTTGGGTTATTATAGATCGGATGACAAAGTCGGCTCCCTTTATTCCCGTCAAGGTTTCCTATTCGGCGGAGGACTATGCAAAGTTTTACATAAAAGAAATGGTGAAGGTGTATGGAGTGCCCTTATCCATTATTTCCGATCGTGGCCCTTAATTCACTTCTCATTTTTGGAGATCTTTTCAAAAGGGTCTAGGCACCAAGGTTAAGCTTAGTTCGGCTTTTCATCCCCAAACCGATGGGCAAGAGGAGCGCACCATCCAAACATTGGAAGATATGTTAAGGGATTGAATGATTGACTTTAAAGGTAATTGGGATGACCATTTGCCATTGGTAGAGTTTGCCTACAATAATAGCTATCACTCAAGTATAGGTATGGCTCCATTTGAGGCCTTGTATGGTGGAGGTGTAGATCTCCTATAGGTTGGTTTGAGGTAGGGGAAATTTCTTTGATAGGTCCCGAATTGGTTCTAGAGGCCATTGAGAAAGTTTGACTCATTAGAGATAGATTGATGTCGGCCCAAAGCCGGTAAAAAGTCTTATGCCGATGTGAGGAGAAGGGATCTAGAATTTGAAGTTAACGATTGGGTCTATCTGAAAATCTCACCTATGATGGGTGTGATGATATTGGGCAAGAAAGGGAAACTTAGTCCCCGGTATGTAGGCCCATACCAAATTTTTAGGCGTATTGATAAAGTTGCCTATGAGTTAGATTTGCCAAGTGAGTTGGCTTCGGTGCATCCGGTATTTCATGTATCCATGCTCAAGAAGTGTGTTGGAGATCCGGCATCCGTTATTCCCTTAGAAGGATTGGGGGTTGATGAAAGTCTTTCATATGAGTAAGTTTAGGTAGAGATTCTAGACCGACAAGTTAAGAGGTTGAGAAACAAGGAAATAGCTTCCGTGAAGGTTTTGTAGAGAAATCATTTAGTTAAGGATTCTACTTGGGGGGTCGAGACCGATATGAAATCCCGCTATCCTCATATTTTTCCTTCTACTCCTACCCTAGCTTGAGGTAAGTAGTCCCTCTTGAGTTTTCCTTATTTTTGGGAGTCAGGTGTGTTATTTGAGTTTTCCATGATTTCCCTATGTTATGCATGTTCTTGAGAAAGAAATTTCTGTTTATTAAGAAAATGAGTTTTTATGATTGATTTTCCTCATGTTGTTGTGCATTGAGTAAGAGTTGCCTATATGCTTCATGAGATGACTTGTTGAACATGCTTTAGTTGTGCTTTTTGAAACTATGTTGCATAAGGGCTTCATGAGATTGTGTAGAGCATAATTTTAGTTTGGAGAAGGTAGTTCCTCCTATGAATATGAGAAATGTTGAGTTTTCATGCATAATGAGTTGTTAGATGTAGTTCCTACTTCCTAGTGAGGCATTGATTATGTTTGAGATGGAGTTGAAGTTTCCTCCTTTGGATTGTGCATTATTTTAATGGGATGCTATTCTTGAGTTTTTACTTCCGTAATGTTTCTAGATCGTCATTTGAGGATGAATGTTCCCAAGGTTGAGATATTGTAACACCCCAAAGATTAGTAGGCTAAACTAGAGCTGAACGTGAGGGTTAGAGTCATGAAGGTAACTCCCCGTACTTAAAAATAGAGGTTGTCGTGTTAGAACGTCAAGGTATCACCCCTCAAGGACCAACCATGGGCCCTTGAGTAGGACCCTAGAAACTGCCTCGCAGTGACAAACGATAGGACCACGCCCCATTGGTGGGTCCACTCCCCGTGGGTGGACAGTCGTGGATGAGACCATGGTACTGCCTAAGGAACTGAACCACCTGACCAGGACCCACGCCTCGTGGATGGGTCCACGGTCCATGGATGGGGGAGTCGTGGGTCAGAGTCCAGTTTCCAACTCCCAATAACCAACCACGCCCAACCAGTACAGGCCGTAGGTTCGCCTACGCCCTTTGGTTATGGTCTCGTGGGTGGTGACCTGGGGGCAGTTTTGGTGGTTAAGTTTAGGGGCTCTTTGGGGTTTTCCGATTTTTATTAATATTAGCTGGTGTCGTTTTATCCTAATTTCGATCACCTATATAAGGGTTTTAGACCCCTAAATTAAGTCATTCAACTAATTATTCGTAAAACACAAATCTATTTCCAAAACTTCATCCTCTCCAAATATTCTCTCTCTAGAACTAGAAGAAGAAGAAGGAGGAAGTTGGAGTTTAGGTTCAAGAAGCAAGGTTCTTCACACCAAATTCATTGGACTTATCCTACCCATGACCTTGAGTTAGCGGCAGTTGTTTTTGCCTTAAAGATATGGAGGCATTATCTATATGGGGTTCATGTTGATATGCTCACCGACCACAAGAGCTTAGAATATGTGTTTAGCCAAAAAGATTTAAATCTTCGCCAAAGAAGGTGGCTTAAATTTTTGAAAGATTATGAAATGAGTGTTCTTTAACACCCCGACAAGGTAATGTGGTAGCGGATGCTTTTAGTAGATTTTCTATGGGAAGTGTTGCTCATGTGGATGATGATAAGAAAGAGTTGGTTCGGGATTTTCATAGGTTGGCCCAGTTAGGTGTTCAATTAGTGGATTCCACCAAGGGTGGTGTTATCGTCCATAATGGTTCTGAATCGTCCTTTGTAATGGATGTGAAGTCTAAGCAAGGCCTTGATCATATTTTGGTTGAATTAAAATAGGTGGTACTTAATAAATCCGTTGAGGCTTTCTCCCAAGGGGGAGATGGTGTATTTAGATACCAAGGTCGTTTATGTGTTCCTAATGTTGATGAATTGAGAGAGCAAATCTTGTCGGAAGCTCATAGTTCTCGGTATTCTATTCATCCGGGAGCCACCAAGACGTACCGTGACTTGCGGGACATCTATTGGTGGAATGAGATGAAGAAAGATATCACGGACTTTGTGGATAAATGTCCTCACTGTCAACAAGTTATGGTCGAGCATCAAAGACCGGGAGGTTTATCCCAAGATATAGCTATTCCCACTTGGAAGTGGGAAGAGATAAATATAGACTTTATTGTGGGTTCGCCTTGCACCCGGAGACAAAATGACTCTATTTGGGTTATTGTAGATCGGATGACAAAGTCGGCTCACTTTATTCCCGTCAAGTTTACCTATTCGGCGGAGGACTATGCCATGTTTTACATAAGAGAAATGGTGAAGTTGCATGGAGTGCCCTTATCCATTATTTCCGATCGTGGCCCTCAATTCACTTCTCATTTTTGGAGATCTTTTCAAAAGGGTCTAGGCACCAAGGTTAAGCTTAGTTTGGCTTTTCATCCCCAAATCGATGGGCAAGCGGAGCGCACCATCCAAACTTTGGAAGATATGTTAAGGGCTTTTGTGATTGACTTTAAAGGTAATTGGGATGACCATTTGCCATTGGTAGATTTGCCTTCAATAATAGCTGTCACTCAAGTATTGGTATTGCTCCATTTGAGGCCTTGTATGGTAGGAGGTGTAGATCTCATATAGGTTGGTTTGAGGTAGGGGAAATGGCTTTGATAGGTCCTTAATTGGTTTTAGAGGTCATTGAGAAAGTTTGTCTCATTAGAGATAGATTGAGGTCGGCCCAAAGCCTGCAAAATTATTATCTCGATGTGAGGAGAAGGGATCTAGAATTTGAAGTTAACGATTGGGTCTATTTAAAAATCTCACCTATGATAGGTGTGATGAGATTTGGCAAGAAAGGGAAACTTAGTCCCCGGTATGTAGGCTCATACCAAATTTTGAGGCGTATTGATAAAGTTGCCTATGAGTTAGATTTGCCAAGTGAGTTGGCTTCGGTGCATCCGATATTTCGTGTATCCATGCTCAAGAAGTGTGTTGGAGATCCGGCATCCATTATTCCCTTAGAAGGGTTGGGGGTTAATGAAAGTCTTTCATATGAGGAAGTTCCGGTAGAGATTCTAGACCGGCAAGTTAAGAGGTTGAGAAACAAGGAAATAGCTTACATGAAGGTTTTGTGGAGAAATCATTTAGGTGAGGGTGCTACTTGGGAGGTCGATACCGATATGAAGTCCCATTATCCTCATCTTTTTCCTTCTACTCCCCCCCTATCTTGAGGTAAGTAGTCCCTCTTGAGTTTTCCTTATTTTTGGTAGTCATGTGTGTTATTTGAGTTTTCCATGACTTCCCTATGTTATGCATGTTCTTGAGAAAGAAATTTATGTTTAGTAAGAAAATGAGTTTTTATGATTGATTTTCCTCATGTTGTTGTGCATTGAGTAAGAGTTGCTTATATGCTTCATGAGATGACTTGTTGAACATGCTTTAGTTGTGCTTTTTGAAACTATGTTGCATAAGGGCTTCATGAGATTGTCTAGATCATGCTTTTAGTTTTGAGAAGGTAGTTCCTCCTATGAATATGAGAAATGCTGAGTTTTCATGCATAATGAGTTGTTAGATGTAGTTTCTACTTCGTAGTGATGCATTGATTATGTTTGAGATGGAGTTGAAGTTTCCTCCTTTGAATTGTGCATTATTTTAATGTTGCATGCATGATAGGCTGCTAGTCTTGAGCCTTTACTTCCATAAGGTGTCTAGATCGTCATTCAAGGAAGAATGTTCCCAAGGGGGAGATATTGTAACACTCCAGAAATTAATAGGCTAAACTAGAGCTTAACGTGAGGGTTAGAGTCATGAAGGTAACTCCCCGTAATTAAAAATAAAGATTGTTGTGTTAGAACGTCAAGGTATCACCCCTCAGGGACCAACCATAGGCCCTTGAGTAGGACCCTAGAAACTGCCTGGCAGTAACAAACGACAGGACCCATGCCCCATTGGTGGGTCCACACCCTGTGGGTGGACAGTCGTGGATGAGACCATGGTACTGCCTAACGCAATGAACCACGAGACTAGGACCCACATCTCATGGATGGGTCCACGGTTCATGGATGGGGGAGTCGTGGGTCAGGTTCCCAGGAACCAACCACGCCCAACCAGTACGGACTGTAGGTCTAACTACGCTCTGTGGTTGTGGTCTCGTGGGTAATGACCTGGGTGCAGTTTTGGTGGTTAAGTTTAGGGGCTCTTTGGGGTTTTCCGATTTTAATTAATATTAAGTGGTGTCGTTTTAGCTTAATTTAGACCACCTATATAAGGATTTTAGACCCCTAAATTAAGTCATCCAACTCATTATTCCTAAAACACAAATCTATTCCCAAAACTTCATCCTCTCCAAATATTCTTTCTCTAGAAGAAGAAGAAGGTTCTTCACACCAAATTCATTGGACTTCATTGATAAGGTATGGTAGTCTTCATTCATTGATAGAATTCATCCATGGAGTCCCTTCAAATTCTAAATTTTAAAGATAGAAAAATGATTGAATTATGCTATATTATTTATGTATTGATGATTTTTTATGGTTTTTATGATGAATTCCCCCAAGAACCCATGAAATCCCCAAATTTCCCAATTATGATCTTGTGATGTGGGACTTTGTTGGTGAAGGAAGAATGTTATGAAAATTATGCAAGTAGTGATTGAGTTACTTGAATTATGATAATATCCATGTCTAATGTAGTGAATTATAGATGTGTTGATGGTATGTGAACTTTGAACCTTGAAAGGGCAAGTATGTGAATCATGCATGTTCTTATGAAATATATGTATATGCTTTAAGAACACTTTGAGAGTGAAGTGTCTATGAATATGATGTAGTTGTTGTGTTGTTGAAAGGATATTCTCATATACACACTTATGCATGAACATGGTAGGATGTGAAAGGTTTTCTCACAATATAAAGATTCTAAGGTTGAAAGGCTTTCTCACCTATTGAATCTATATGTAGACATGGACGGTGAAAGGTTATTCTCACGCATGATCTAAGAGCTATCCTATGAATTATGTTGGATTGATTGTCAAGACATTCTTCCATGAATATGAATTTAAGTCAATAATTAATATGTACTCCGTGGGAATAAATTCTTAGCACCAAGTGGATATTGTATATGAGATGGAAACTTTTACACTAGTTGAGTCCGGCTTCCAATGGGATCCTTTTACGCTAGTTGATTCCGGGTTCCCAAAGTATGTCTCATGAGATGGAAAACTTATACGCTAGTTGAGTCCGGGTTTTTAGTAGCAATCTCTTTATCCCATAAACTATGTGCCCCCATAGGTTATTAACTAGTGGATCCCTCTAAGCTAAAGTTTGGTTCTACCTTAGGCAAGTAGGACAACCCTTTTCACTGTGAGTAATCCCGGGGGATCATGTATAGCTCACGTGGTCTCATGTCGGTTAAGGTTTATTCCCACAAAAACAAATAAGAACAAGTCTATGAATTATGAACTATGGTTACTCAATAAGCTTTGTATATGAGTTCTCAAAGGTTTTTATGATGATGATGTTTAAACTTGGTAAATTGCATAGTTTCAAATTAAATGTCACTTTTAGCATGTTTTCAATATTTTTATGCATGACTGTCATACCTAGTGCATTTTTGTACCAATGCCTACTTTTCCTACATTTTTCCCAAGTGTAGGGTCCGATTCTCGAGTTGATCATTCTAGTGGCTATTACTTGGACTTGACTATCTTCCGAGCTTGTTGGTGAGTCCTCATGGTTCAAGGACGAATAGTTCTCATATTGTAGTTTCGTTTCATGTATTTCCCTTTTGGACATGTTGTATGGGCTAGGCCCTATTTCATTCTAATATTGTAATAGATGGCTATGTTGAGACTTAGTGTCTAGACCTCCACTTTTCTTTATGAAAATTTTAGACTTGAAATGTGATTTTACTCTTATTGTTCTATTGCTTATGTTATGATATGCTAAGTGGCTTGTATGGAGTCCTTCGGGGTTCTATACACCATGTTACATCTAGGGGGTACCCCTGGGTCGTGACATTGTTACTCATAGAGCTACTCTTATGTCACGCCCCGAGGCTACCCCCTTTACGTAACACGGGACCTAGGATCACGAGTGACCCCAAGCTAACCCTGTGTCTGGCATATGTCAAGCATACTGAGAATAAATGAATAAAACCTGAAAGATCAAACTTAACAAGTCAAGCTAGTACTACTACTATGTGTAAAAAGACTCTAACTAAGTTGAGTTGCTGGGACATGCCCACCAGCTAACTCTAACAAAACGGAAAACTGAGAGTAAAGACTATAATGATAGCATGTCTATTGTCCTCAGAATATGAGGACAATCCACTGAAGCTGCTGAAATGCGAACCGAGAATCGATCTAAGCGCGATCTGGATGTTGAGTACTTGAACCTACATAATGAAAGGATGTAGCGCAGAGTATGCATCATTATTTTGAATATACTGAGCATACTAGATATAGATACTAAGCTGAATAAACATATATAAGCTGAAACAAGGCATAACTAAGCAATACTGTAAACTGAGAAAATTATAAATACTGAAAAGATAACTGAAAAGCTAAACTGAATGCAATGACCAAGTACTAATCCTGATCATGACATGCTAAACTGAATACTGAAGTATATACTGAAAACCTGGTCAAATTTACAAAGAGTCTGACTGTGGGAGCTACTATTAACCGACATAAACCACGTGAGCTAAACGTGGAGTCCGATGTATACGTCCCATCGAGAGAACCCAATATACCTTGCCAGGGGTATAAAGACATGACTGGCGTAATCACTAAATTTGATGCCCAACAGAGGAGACTTATACTCCTACGGGGGCACGTATTTCTGGGACTATGAGGGTACGGTGAGCCCTAGTCCAACTCGGTACTAAGTCTACTCCCAACTGAATATGTATATAACTGAAATACGGAGTAGCTCAAAATACTGACATACTAACTGAAAATGCAACATTTATATACTAATAATGTAGATTCGAAATCTGAAGCATGAATATTTGTTTAACTGACCTAGCAGATCTAATTTATGAACTAAGAGAATCTACACAAACTAAGGTTCTGAGATTTATACAAGATATTATGTAAACTATCCAACAAACAAGCTATTTCGATTTAGGATACTTCAACAGCTAAATCAGAGTAAATATTTATGGTTTTAGAAAACCTAGGTCTACACAAGATATGAAGAATCAATGAACTGACTGAATTCTAGGGACCTAGTGGATGAAAGTAACCCACTAGTAAAATCCCACATACCTGGGGACGAAAACTACGGACAAATCCTTTGATTTTGGGGCTGGAACATGAAGAAAACCTTATGTGTATTTTTGAGAGGGCTGGTCGACTTTCCTCTTCTTTTTGCTCTAATTTTGATGAATTTTGGAGAATATAGGTTTTGGGTAGGTTTTGGATAGATTATTAGGCTTAAACAAAGTAAAACGAAGTAGTTTAAATAACCAATGCATAGGGGAAAAGACCAAAATGACCCTAACTTAAAAGCAGACAAGGGCCGACCACGGAGCCACTAACGGACCATCAAAGGGACCACGGCCCATCAAGTGGGTCGTGGTTACTGGTTCTTTGCAACCCTGACCACAGTCCACTTCACGGACCGTTTGAAGGACCACGGACCGTGAAGGCCGCTGTGGTTCTTCACTTGGGCGCTGGGGTCTACTAGCTCAAGACGATGGACCCGTCCAAAACCCGTCATCGAGACCACGGCCCATGGAGGGTCCCGTGGTTCAAATGCCTGAGCCTTGGTGGCTCTGCTTCACTTCTATGAGCCATCCCATGGCTCGTGTGGGGGTCCACGGCGCATGAAAGGCTATGTGATCCACCACTTCTGGGTGGGTGTGATCCACGAGCAGATCGACGGACCGTGGTTCCTTTCAAAGTTCGTGAACCCCTCTGTTGTTCACTAAAATTCATGTTGTTTAGTCTGTTAGGTTGCTGAGGTGTTACAATATCTCCCCCTTGGGAACATTCGTCCTCGAATAAAGTCTAAACTAGCTGAGTATGGAGGGAAGGAACTGCAATCCCTACCACTAAGTACTAGAAACTGATATCTAACTGAACGGAGTTCCAAAACATGCAAATATGCTGAAATGCAAGAACAACTGAAGGAACAAGATACTAAGACTGAATTTGGTAAAGAGTAAACTAAAAGACTGGAGAGGAACTATTACCTCAAGCTGAAACGGAATCGGAAGGAAAGAGGTGAGGATACTTGGCCTTCATGGCTGCTTCTGCTTCCCAAATAGCTCCCTCTACGGAGTGACTTCTCCACAAAACCTTCACTAAAGCGACTTCTTTATTTCTCAACCTACGAACCTGACGGTCAAGAATTTCAACTGGCACTTCTTCATAAGTGAGACTATCCTTCACAGCCACACTCTCTAATGGTACTATTGATGCTGGATCACCCACACACTTCTTCAACAAGGAAATGTGAAAGTCTGGATGAACTGCTGCTAGTTCGGCTGGCAACACTAACTCATATGTCACATTACAAACCTTGGGAACATTCGTCCTCGAATGAAGTCTAAACTAGCTGAGTATGGAGGGAAGGAACTGCAATCCCTACCACTAGGTACTAGAAACTGATATCTAACTGAACGGAGTTCCAAAACATGCAAATATGTTGAAATGCAAGAACAACTGAAGGAACAAGATACTAAGACTGAATTAGGGAAAGAGTAAACTAAAAGACTGGAGAGGAACTATTACCTCAAGCTGAAATGGAATCGGAAGGAAAGAGGTGAGGATACTTGGCCTTCATGGCTGCTTCTGCTTCCTAAGTAGCTCCCTCTACGGAGTGACTTCTCCACAAAACCTTCACTAAAGCGACTTCTTTATTTCTCAACCTACGAACCTGACGGTCAAGAATTTCAACTGGCACTTCTTCATAAGTGAGACTATCCTTCACAGCCACACTCTCTAATGGTACTATTGATGCTGGATCACCCACACACTTCTTCAACAAGGAAATGTAAAAGTCTGGATGAACTGCTGCTAGTTCGGCTGGCAACACTAACTCATATGTCACATTACAAACCTTTTTTAGGATTTTGTAAGGACCTACATATCTAGGACTGAGCTTCCCTTTCTTGCCAAATCTCATCACCCCTTTCATAGGTGACACCTTTAGGAAAACCCAATCAGCGATTTCGAACTCTAAGTCCCTCCTCCTCACATCTGCATAGGACTTCTAACGACTCTGAGTTGTCTTTAGTCTATCTCTGATGAAAAGAACTTTTTCCATAGCCTCATGAATTGAATCTGGCCATATCAAGGATGCTTCACCTACTTCAAACCAACAAATGGGGGACCTTCATCTACACCCATATAGTGCCTCTTAAGGGGCCATCTGAATATTGGAATGGAAATTATTATTATAGGCGAACTCTATGAAGGTAGGTGATCATCCCAACTACCTTGGAAATTGATCACGCAAGCTCTCAAAATGTCCTCTAAGGTTTGAATGGTACGTTCTGCCTGACCATCCGTCTGTGGATGGAATACTGTACTGAGATTTACCTGAGTACAAAGACCTTTCTGAAATGATTTCAAGAAATGAGAGGTAACTGAGGACCTCTCATTGAGATGATAGAAAAGGGAACCCCATGCAATCTGACTATCTCATGGATGGAGAGTTTGGTGTAGTCCTCCACTGAATCTATAGTCTTGACAACCAAGAAATGAGTGAACTTAGTAACTCTGTCCACTATCACCCAAATGGAGTCATGCTGTCTAAAAGAACGAGGTGAACCCGTAATGAAGTTCATGTTTATCACTTCCCACTTCCATGTAGGAATGTTAATCTCTTGAGTCATACCTACTGGCTTCTGATGTTCTACCTTAACATGTTGACAATTTGGACACTTAGCCACGAAGTCTTCTATGTCCCTCTTCATGCCCCTCCACTAAAAGACTTCCTGTAGATCACAGTTCATCTTAGTGGCACCTGGATGAATGGAATACCTGGAGTTATGAGCTTCTGTAAGGATTTGCTGCCTCTACTCACCCATATTAGGAACATATAAGCGAGCCTGGTAACGAAGTACACCATATCCCCCTTGGGAGAAAACCTCAACTTTCTGCTGATGAACTGCACCTTTCAACTGAAGTAATATAGGATCACTATCCTATTTTTCCTTAACCTCCACTACTAATGAGGATTCTGATCCATTCTGAACTATTACTCCACCATCTAATTTGTCCATAAGGCCAACTCATAAACAAGCAAGCCGGTGGACATCTTTTGCTAGCTCTTTCCTTTCTTCCTCAACATGTGCTACACCACCCATTGACAGCCAGCTGAGAGCATCAGCCTATACATTGGCCTTAGCTGGATGGTAAAGCACATTCATGTCATAGTCTTTGAGGAATTCAAGCCTTCTCCTCTAACGAAGATTCAACTCGTTCTAGGTGAACACATACTGGAGGCTCTTATGATCTGTGAACACATCAACGTGAACCCTATACAAGTAGTGTCTCCTAATCTTTAGGGAAAATACTACAGCTACAAGCTCGTGGTCATGAGTCGGGTAGTTCTCTTCTCATGAACCTTCAGCTGTCTAGAAGCATCAGCTATGACCTTAACACGCTGCATTATCACATAACCTAGGTCGACCCTAGATGCATCACAATAAATCACTTAACCGTCTGAACCATCTGGTAGAGTCAAAACTAGAGCTATATTCAATTTAGTCTTCAACTCTAAGAAGCTTTTCTCACACTCATCGGACCACTAAAATTTAACCTTTTTCTGAGTCAACTTAGTCAATCGGGAAGCTATGGATAAAAATCCTTCAATAAATCTTCTATAATAACCAGCCAAACCCAAGAAACTTTTGATATCTATTGGAGAGGTGGGTCTCGGCCAGTGCTGTACTGCCTCAATTTTCTGAGAATCAACTCGGATCCCTTTGCTGGATACCACATGACAAAGGAAAATGACAGAGTGTAACCAAAATTCACATTCACTGAACTTAGCAAAAAGTTGGCGATCTTTGAGAGTTCCCAGAACAACTCTCAGATGAGTCGCATGCTCTTCCTCACTCCGAGAATAAATGAGGATATCATCGATAAAGACAATGATGAACAAGTCCAAATACTGTTTGAACACCCTGTTCATTAAGTCCATGAAAGTTGCAAGAGTATTTGTAAGTCCAAAATACATAACTACAAATTCATAAAGACCATACTGAGTTATGAGAGTTGTCTTCGGAATGTCAATATCTTTGACTCTAAGCTGATGATAGTTGGATCTGAGGTCTATCTTAGAAGAGGAACTAGCACCCTGAAGTTGGTCGAACAAGTCATCAATCCTGGGGATAGGATACTTATTCTTGAT
Organism: Solanum etuberosum; assembly: GCA_029582245.1. NCBI lineage: Eukaryota > Viridiplantae > Streptophyta > Magnoliopsida > Solanales > Solanaceae > Solanum > Solanum etuberosum. Next base: position 53,854 of record JAJONR010000574.1, read on the forward strand.
TGTGATTTTCTTCAACTGCCGATAGTCAATGCACATTCTGAGAGAACCATCTTTATTTTTCACGAATAACACTGGAGCACCCCATGGAGAGATACTGGGTGTGATGAAGCCCTTAGCTAGAAGGTCTTTCAACTGCTCTTTCAATTTCTTAAGCTTGGCTGAAGCCATTCTGTAAGGAAGAATCGAAATGTGCTGGGTATCTGGAAGGAGATCTATTCAGCAGTCGATTTCCCTTTCGGGAGGAACTTCAGGAAGATCTCCTGGGAACATTTTCTGGAAACTCATTTACTACCGGGACTGACTTAAGAGTTGGGGTTTCAGAGTTTGAATCCTTAAACCAAACAAGATGATAGATATACCCTTTGGAAATAATTTTTCTGGCCTTAAGGTAAGAGATGAATCGAACCATAGGCACTGAGCTACTACCCTTCCAGTCTAAGACTGGCTCATCTGGAAACTGAAACCGAACGATCATAGTTCTACAGTCGACTGGCCAGACCTTACTTGTTGTTGGTACCCCCGACCACAGTCTACTTCATGGACCGTGTAAAGGACCACAGACAGTGAAGGCCACCGTGGTTCTTCACTTGGGGGATCGGGTCTACATGATCAAGATGACGGACCCGTCAATGGCCCGTCGTCGAGACCACAGCCCGTGGAGGGTCTCGTGGTTCAAATGCCTGAGCCTTGGTGGCTCTGCCTCACTTCTACGAGCCATCCCATGGCTTGTGTGGGGGTCCATGGCCCGTTAAGGGCTCCGTGGTCCACCCCTTCTGCGTGGGTGTGAACGATGAGCAGGTCGATGAACCGTGGTTTCTTTCACAGTCCGGGAACCCCTTCATGGTTCACCAAAATTCCTGTTGTTCTGTCTGTCAGGTTTTTGAGGTGTTACATCTTGCTTCATAAGGATAGAGGGTAGATAACCTCATATGTAAGGTTTTGGCACGTGAGCAATGTAAGGGTAGTTGAGTCGGGCTATCTGAGTTGAAGAGTCATATAGCCGTTTTGAAGGTAGATGTGGACAAGTTGAGGTCCACCAATATTTTGATGTTATTGGGTAAGGTTCCCTTGCTCGAGATGCCCACAACTGAAGGGTGGGGTAGCTGAGCAGTCAGTGGGTGATGATTCTGAGTAGGTTGCTGTTAATGTTGATGATGGTTTTTTTACTGAGACAGCTGAAGAGGAGTTTATGAAGGTCGATGAACAGGTTAGTGTTGAGCCCTTAACTGAGTTTCAGAGTTTGGAGGTGTCGATAGTGCATGCTACGTTGGAGAGATCTTGTATGCAGGCCTCCACAATTGACACTAGTGGGGTCTGTCCTTTAGATTCCACTATTTCTCTTCTCAATATGTCGGGGACAGATACCCTGATCGATGCTATACCGGTGCCTTAACCTTTAGATGTGTCAGGTACTCATATGCGAGGTAATACCACTCCCTCTGAGACATAGGATCAGAGTTATTCACAGTCATAGCCTATGAGAGGGACCTTTTTCTTATCTTGTTGTAGTACATAAATTGTTTTTAGCATTAAGGACATTGCTAGTTAATTTTTGGTGGGCTGAGGGCATCTGGTTAATTTTTGTTTCATTTTTTGTCTTGTATGAATTTCCGTGTACATTTTTGAGTAGTGAAATGATTAAGATTGCTTGTATTTTCAATGTTGATGTTGGAGGAACGATTTTGTGGAATATCAATGTCTTGGATAGTACTCTTTATAAGAAATGTATATGTGTTTGTTTTGCAAGAAAAAATCGGTGTAGCTATACTTTTGAATGATGTTTTAGATTCTTCTATTGACTAAATGCGTATTGATGTAAGACGAGTAATGAGCATCAAACACAACTTTCATAATTTTGTAAAATTCTTTCAAAGGATTGAGTTTGAAGTTCCATGTATTGTGAGATACTACATTAAAACATGCTTTTTGATTACTAGAATTTGCCTTGTTTGTCTAATTTTTTAGCCTTGGTGAATGCAAGAGAGATCTTGGGCACTAATTTTGAGAGGGAACCCAAATCTTTATACCTTTTGTGACTACCTTGTGAGGTTGTGCAACTATCTTGGCACCATTTGAGCCTATACAATTTTTTTGTCAAACTCATTGAAGCCTCTTGAACCAAATATGTCCCTGCTTCTCACCCATAAAACCTTTTCTAAGCATTTGTTTGATTGAATAGATAACTTAAGCAAAAAGCATCAGTTGGGGGTGTGGAAAGGAACAAGGAAAGAAAGCCAAGTGAAAGAGAAGAATGAAAAGTGACACTCAACCTTTAAGTTTGTAGCAAAAATAAGGAACCCTAAGTTATTAAAAAAGAGAAAAAGCATTAAAAACAAATACAGCCTTGATAAAATAAAAAAAGTTACCAATAAACTGGTTGAAAAATTAAGGATTGAGTCTCCAAATGAAAATAATTGATAGAGTTTGAGAAGAGATTAAAATGTGTGCACAATGCTTTGAAAAGTTGAAGTCATTGAGCAAAATAAAGCATAGCTTTACCCTAATCCCCGTTACAAGCCTTAAAGACCCTTGAGATATTGCTAAAATCAGGTTGTGTGATAATCAAAAAATATGGGCAAACCTATGTGATGAAGCTTTCATGTATTTCTCTTTCTAAGAGTAAGAGTTTTATTGATTACTAACTTTTTTGTTTGATGTGCTTTATGAGAGCATGGAATCATTTTTTGTTGTGAGGGCACTTAAATGCTTTTTTTGAAGAATTGGTGTGCATTATGAGGGAGCAATTGTGAGCTTGAGATTGGACTGATACCAGTTAGTCATCATTTTATGCTTTTGAGCATAATTATGATATTTCATATACTAGTTAATAGTCTTGTGATGACACTTACATGATGACTCACATTGAGAACTACTGTAGACACCCTTTTTGAACTTATTGTGTTCTTGATTTACTCGAGGAAAAGCAAAAGTTTATATTGGGGTGTTGATGAGTATGAGATTTTGGCTCAATCGAGACCTTTTTATTCCAACAAATAGTGTCCTCGATACCTATTTATGCATTTATCTGATGTTATTTTGATGTTTTACAGTTATGAAGGCTAAAGGACATGGCAAGGATGAATCTATGAAAAAAGACCAAAAATATTGAAAAGAGTGTAAACTCCCAGCTGAAGACCGCCGATAGGTTGGAGCTCGCCTAAATTACAATGTTCACTTATGAAAATATTCAAGGTAGGTCGGCAAAGAAAAGTGCAAACAGCGTTTCACCGAATCAAGTGTGCGAGCTTGAAGTTCCATCGCCGAAGGTAACATACATTTGAGTTAAAATGAAGACAGAATGGGTGAACACAGTTGTAATCATTGATTCTCCGAACGTGAAAGGCTGGCCCAATTGAGTTCACCGACAGAGCTTCAAATTCCTCAAGCCCTAAGGAAAGAAAGGGCGAGCAGAGAATAGAATGACTATCCACTGAATCACGAAGGTGAACCCAACTAATGTCACCATTCAGGTCGCCCATGAAATTCTGGACTAATTTTTGGGGAAATTATAAATAGACCAAAGGAGAGGGAAAATGTATCTTTAGTATCATTTTTTTAACGTATTTTAACTTATTTAAATTGAGAAATAGTCTTTTCTACTTTTCTCTTAGTTTTGGGGTTTTGAACAATCTTGTAATTAACAATTCAGGGTTCAATTCAAAGTGGGTGTTAAAGTATATTATTGATTCTCAACTCTTTAATGGTTGAAAACTTAATTGGTATACTTTCTTTTCCTTTTATGATGTTTGGCTAAAACCCCAAATCTAGGTGTGTGATTATGGGTTAGGTGTTAATTTAATTTAGCGGGTCTAGTGTCTTGTGATTAACGTTTCAAATACACCTCATCTGATTCTTGGTGTAAACAATCGTTAATTAGTATAAAACCCAACGAAGAGTTGGAGTCGAACCCACAGGGAGTAGTATGTGTTTGTATTCCATTAAGTAGTATGTGTTTGAATTCCATTAAGAAGTAGTAAATGTGATTTAATTAGTTGTAGGAATAGAAATTATTGGAATAACTTAAATAAGTCAAAAGGGTGACATAAATGTCAAGTGGGGGATTCTGAGATCAATTAGCAATCACAGCAATAACAAATAACAGAGGTAATCAAATGATTTAGAGGCACTTGGGGGATTGACCAATCAACTACCAATTACGCTAAATGGGTGTTAGCTAATTTCTAAAAGTTACTAAATCTTCACGAGTAGAATGGACTCTAGTTGAGGTAGCTTTCTCTCAAACAACTACCATGTTTCAATTGAGTTCTTTCGAACGTCAATAGACTAACATGAGAACCAGCCCACAACCTCACTCCATCTACTCTCTCGAGCTAGATAGGTAAAACGATACTTAGGATTCACTCTCTCGAGCTGAACCCACAATATCCTAATTACTACGAGTGCTAATTATAGCCTTGGGCTTAAACTTCTCTCTAAAGAAAGCATAAAACACTAGTAACAATGAAATAAACATTCACTACAGAAAATTAACAACAACAATAAATCAAACCCACTTCGAATTAGCAAAACAATCAATAATTTCTAACACCCATCAGCTAAATTAAGCAATTAATCACATAATCAAACCCCCAAGAATGGGGTTTTAGCTAGTCATCACAAGAAGTGAAAAATCAATACCTACTACATGCTCCATAGCTGGATATTGATTTCTAAGACTTTAAAATGAGTAAACTTCACTTTAATTACAAAACCCAACTCGAAAATCTACTTGAAAGCTTTAAAACTGAGCAAGAACAGTGTTTTTTTTGTTCTGGGTATGAGTTTCCCAATGTTTGGATGCCTTCTCTGTCTTCAAAATATCTATTTATACTGATCCAAAGTTTGGCTTTTTGGGGAAAATCTGCGGTGAAAGTCAGGCTTCGGCGACTCGCCAAACACCCCTGTCCGTCGCCGTCAAATTTCATGTTTTCATCCAATTATGCACTGTAACTTTAGGCGATCTAAGTCACGATCGCCGATTGTTTCCGTGATTCTCCCTTCACTCCTTTGTATCGCCGATCTGCTTGCATCTTCATGGTGCATTCTGTACTTTCGGCGGTCTAACCTTCCTTCACCGATCCAATCAGCGCTTCATCAATAGGGTTTGTGCCTCGCCCAATTTCTCTCATCCTCGGGGCTGGCATGTTGTAACTTTGGGCGGAGTGATGAGTCACTCAGCGATGCGCAGAGTGGTCTTGGTTATCACCAGAATCGCTTTGTCTTTAATTCTTCAGCTTTTTGGCTCCTTTTTACCCGGTCATGTCCTTGCCTTGATCCTTAGCCTTTATAGCTGCAAATCGACATTTTAACATCAGTTTAGAGTATAAATTAGGCATTTGAGGACACTTATCCTATCAAAACAAAGCCCTAAATGAGTCAAAATCTCAGACTCATCAACACCCCCAACTTAAAGTTTTGCTTGTCATCAAGTAAAACTCAAGATCGATTAGTTCAATAAGGATGTCTACAAAGAGTGGTGCATAAGACTCAACATAAATGCACACAATAAGATTTAAACTACTCATATAAGGATCAATTGTGCACTCAAAGTTTCAAATTGTGACTCACCTTCATCAAGAGTACTCAAGCTCGCAATGCTTGCTACAAATGCAAGTTCAAGCTCAACAATTGTATTCAAATGCCCTCACAGCAAAGATGATTCCATATTCACACAACATTTCTAAACAATTTAAGGCTGTGGAATTACATACAACTCTCACACTCACAAAGATGAACACATGCACGACTTCACCCATAGGCTTGCCATTATTTTCCAATCAACATTCGTTTCAGCTCACTCAAGATCAAAAAGGTCTTTTTAAGGCTTGTAAAGAGGCTGAGTGCAAAGGTATGGCAATTTAGGCTTAGTGGCTTCTACCTTCATGAAGTATGGCTTGAAAATCATTTTCTCCTTCTCTTTCTCATTCAAACATGATCATATTCCACCCCATTATTCAACTAGACATGAATCACCAAATACCCCTGTCACACCCTGAGCTACCCCCAGGATGCGGACACGGGACCTAGGATCACGAGTGACCCCAAGCTAACCCTGCTGGCATAACATAAGCATACTTAAAGAGAATTGAATCAATAAACACTATGCGGAAGCTAATCATAAGATAAATATGAAATGATGGGGAATACCCATACTACATCTGAATATATAAACTGAAAAGTCAAAATCAAATACTAAAGTTGATTCTAACTATGTCTGAAATAAAGCCTCTAACTGACTAGAAATGCTGGGACATGCCCCAGCTAAATCTAGCAAAAACTGAAACTAAGACAAAAAGCAAAACAACCATGTCTGTCGTCCTCAGAGAATGAGGACTCACCACTAATACTGCTGAGCTGAAGATCGGGAACCGATCTATGCGTGATCTGGAAGCTGAGAACCTAGACTTACATCACGAGAAGATGTAGCGCAGAGTATGCGTCAGTACTTGAAAGGTACTAAGCATGCATGATAGAGTAAAGCTGAACAATAATCATAACTGAACAAAGCAATAAGAGCAATTATATAATATTAACTAAATGTAAATACTGAGATATACTGAATATTGAGCTAACTGAATGCAATGACCAAGTACATGATACGTGAGTCTAAATACTGAACTGTAACTGATAACCTGGTCAATGCACTAGAATCTAACTGTACTCTAGGAGCTACTAATAACTGACATAAAATCGCATGAGCTAAATATGGAGTCCGATGTATATGCCCCATCGAGAGTACCCAATATACCCTGCCAGAGGTATAAAGGCATGACTGGCGTGATCACTAAAATAATGCTCATAGAGGAGACTTGCAACCTACGAGGCACGTACTTCTAGGACTATGAGGGTACACTGGAACCGTAGTCCACTCGGTATTAAGCTACTCCCAATTGCTTATGAAATTAACACATTATGACTGAATTTTTTAAAAACAGGATAGCTCGATATTCGGACATGCAAACTCTGAGAATGCAACAATTATATATGATAATATGACATTCGTAAACTGAAGCATGTATATAACTAAAATAGCTGGCCTAGCATGTGTAATTCATGAACTGAAGGAACTACATAGCTAAGGTTCTGAATTTCATGCAAGAAACTGAGCAACAATATGATAATCTGATTTGGATTAATCTAACAGCTAAAACCCAACAATTTCTAACATTCAAGAAACCCTAGGTCTAGATAATATCAAGGGAATCAAGATTCTGATTGAATTCTAGGGACCTAATGGGGGAAATCAACCCACAAGTGAAATCCCACATACCTGGTCATGAATTCCACGGAGAAATCTTTCGATTTCGGGGTTGGAACTGAAGAAAACTCACCGCGTTCTTGGACTAGGGTTGGTCGACTCTTTCTCCTCTTTTTGCTCTAAGTTTGCTAGATTTTTGAGAATGAATTGACTAGGGTAAGTTCTAATTAAGTTACTAGGTTTAAACTGACCAAAACTACGTAGTTTAGGGGTTAAACTACGTAGTTTAGGGGTCCAACGAATAATGAAAATACCAAAAGACCCCTGACTTAACTACTATCGGAACCAACCGACGGACCAGACCGACGGACCGCGGCTGGACCGACAGTCCGTGTTGGTCGTCCGTCGACTGGCGTCTGGGGCTTGGACCTGAAGGCCACGATCCATGGACCTAGACCACGGACCATGGTGTGACCTACGATCAGTAGGTCCTAGCCGTGAGTCATGCCTTGGCTGAATTTTCTAGAATTCCGGGCTAGAAATATGGGGTCCGACCTACGGCCCTGGACCACGGACTGTGGTCTGACCTACGGTCTGTGGGTCCTGGTGTAGGTCTGGACTTAAAATAATTTTTTGGGCTTTTCTAGGAGGGGTTCGAGGTGGTGAACCACGGACCACCAGGACGGACCGTGGGTCACCCTACGGTCCGTACGTGGCACTTGTAGATTCTTAAATCTGCAATCTTCGTCCTTGAATGTAGACAAAACTAGCTGAATATGGAGGGAAAGAGTTGCAAACCCTACCACTAATTTCTGAAAACTGATTTCTGACTGAACTGAGTTCCAAGAACATGCAAATACGCTGAAAATGCAAGTACAAACTAAAGGAACATGATACTAAGACTGAATCTGCGCATGAATGACTGAAAAACTGAAGAGGAACTATTACCTCAAGCTGGAATGGAATCGGAAGGAAAGAGATGAGGATACTTGGCCTTCATGGCTGCTTCTGCTTCCCAAGTAGCTCCCTCTACAGACTGACTCCTCCACAAAACCTTAACTAAAACGACTTCTTTGTTTCTCAACCTCCTAACCTGACGATCAAGAATCTCAACTAGTACATCCTCATAAAAGAGACTATCTTTCACAGCCACAATCTCTAAAGGTACTATGGATGCTGGATCACCGACACACTTCTTCAACAGTGAAATGTGAAACACTGGTTGAACTGTTGCTAATTCTGCTGGCAACTCTAACTCGTAAGCCACTTTACCAACCCTTTTCAAGATCTTGTAAGTGCCTACATATCTGGGACTGATATTCCCTTTCTTGCAACATCTAATCACCCCCTTCATAGGTGACACTTTCAGGATGACCAAATCATCAAGTTGGAACTCCAAGTCCCTTCTCCTTACATCTGCATAGGACTTCTGGCGACTCTGGGCTGTCTTAAGTCTATCTCTGATGAGCTGCACTTTTTCCATAGCATCATGAACCAAATCTTGGCCTATCAAGGCTGCTTCATTTACTTCAAACCAACCAACTGGAGATCTACATCTACACACATACAATGCCTGATAAGGGGCCATCTGAATGCTGGAATGATAGCTATTATTGTAGGTGAACTCTATAAGAGGAAGGTGATCATCACAACTACCCTTGAAGTCGATCACACAAGCTCTCAACGTGTCCTCTAAATTCTGAATGGTATGCTCTACTTGACCATCCGTTTGCGGATGAAATGTTGTGCTAAGATTAACTTGAGTACCAAGACCTTTCTGAAATGACTTCCAGAAATGAGAGGTAAACTGAGGACCTCTATCTGAGATGAGAGACAAAGGAACCCCATGCAACCTGACTATCTCATTAATGTAAAGCTTGGCATAGTCCTCCGCCGATTTTGTAGTCTTAACAGCCCAAAACCGTGCAGACGTAGTAACTATGTCTACTATCACCCAAATGGAGTCATGTTGTCTACGAGTACGAGGTAAAACTTTAATGAAGTCCATGTTGATCACTTCCCACTTCCAAGTAGGAATGTTGATCTCTTGAGTCATAACCCCTGGTTTCTGATGTTCTACCTTCATTTGCTGACAATTCGGGCACTTAGCCACAAAATCTGTTATATCCCTCTTCATGCCGTTCCACCAAAAGACTTCCCGTAGATCACGGTACATCTTAGTGGCACCTGGATGAATAGAATACCTGGAATTATGGGCTTCTGTAGGAATCTGCTGTCTCAACTCACCCACCTTACCATCACATAATCGACCCCGATAGCGAAGCACACCATCTTCCCCTTGGGAGAATACCTCAACTCTCTGCTGATATACTGTACCCTTTAGTTAAAGCAATATCAGATCACTGTCTTTCTTTTCCTTAACCTCTGCTACCAATGAAGATTCTGACTCATTCTGAACTATTACACCATCATCTGATATGCTCATAAGGTGAACTCCCAAGCGAGGAAGCTTGTGAACATCCTTTGCTAGTTCTTTTCTTTCTTCCTCAACATGTGCTACACTACCCATAGATTGTCTGGTAAGGGCATCTGCTACTACATTGGCCTTACCAGGATGGTAAAGCAGATTTATGTCATAATCCTTGAGGAACTCAAGCCATCTCCTCTGGCGAAGATTCAACTCTTTCTGGGTGAACACATACTGAAGGCTTTTATGGTCTGGGAACACATCTACGTGAACACCATACAAGTAATGTCTCTAAATCTGAAGTGCAAACACCATTGTTGCACGCTCAAGGTCATGAGTTGGATAATTCTTCTCATGCACCTTAAGTTGTCTAGAAGCATAAGCTATAACCTTACCTCGCTGCATCAACACACAACCTAGGCCGACTCTGGACGCATCACAATAGATAACATAACCGTCTGAACCCTCTAGTAGAGTCAAAATTAGAGCTGTAGTCAATCTAGTTTTCAGTTCTGCGAAGCTTTTCTCACAGTCATCTGACCACTGAAACTTAACCTTTTTCTGAGTCAACTTAGTCAATGGAGAGGCTATGGATGAAAATCCTTCCACGAACGTTCTGTAATAACCTGCTAGACCCAAGAAACTTCTGATATTTGTAGGAGAGGTAGGTCTGGGCCATTGTTTCACCGCTTCTTTTTTCTGAGAATTCACTCGGATCCCTTCGCTAGATATTATATGCCCAAGTAAAGCAACTTTTTGTAACCAAAACTCATATTTGCTAAACTTAGAAAATAACTGGCGATCTTTGAGAGTTTGCAGAACAACTCTCAAATGAGTCGCATGTTCTTTCTCATTCCTAGAGTAAATGAGGATATCATCAATAAAGACGATAATGAACAAGTCCAAATACTCCTTGAACACTCTGTTCATCAAATCCATGAAAGAGGCCGGAGCATTGGTTAGTCCAAATTACATAACTACAAATTCATAATGACCATACCGAGTTCTGAAGGCTGTTTTTGGAATGTCACTATCACTGACTCTGAGCTGATGATAACCGGATCTGAGGTCTATCTTCAAAAAATGACTAGCACCCTTAAGTTGGTCAAACAAATCATCAATCCTAGGGATGGTATACTTATTCTTGATTGTGAGTTTGTTCAACTGCCGATAATAAATGCACATCCTGAGAGAACCATCTTTATTTTTCACAAACAACACTAGGGCACCCCATGGCAAAATACTAGGTCTGATGAAGCCCTTATCTAGAAGGTCTTTCAACTGCTATTTCAATTCCTTAAGCTCAGTTGGAGCCATTATGTAAGGAGGAATAGAAATAGGCTGGGTATCTGGAAGGATATCAATTTTGAAGTCGATTTCCCTTTCGGGAGGAACTCCGGGAAGATCTTCTGGAAACACTTCTGGGAATTCATTAACTACTGGAACTGACTGAAGAGTTGGGGTTTCAGAGATAGAATCCTTAACCCGAACTAGATGATAGAGATAACCCTTAGATATCATTTTTTTGGCCTTAAGGTAAGAAATTAATCGACCCATAGGCGCTAAGCTACTTCCCTTCCATTCTAAGATTAGTTCGTCTGGAAACTGAAAATGGACAATCCTAGTTCTACAATCGACTGAGGCATAACAGGAATGTAACCACTCCATGCCTAGAATGATATCGAAGTCTACCATTTCTAACTCTACAAGATCTGCTGAGGTGACTTTCTAAGAGACTGTGACAGGGCAATTTTTGTATACCCGTCTAGCTATAACTGGGTCACCAACTGGAGTAGAGACTGAGAAGGATTCTGAGAGAGTTTCTGGACTAACATCGAATTTGACTGCTATATAGGGAGTTACAAAGGAAACAGTAGCCCCTGGATCTAACAAAGCATAAACATCTAAGTTAAAACCTCGTAATATACCAATGACCACATTAGGAGAATCTTCCTGATCTTGGCGAGCTTGAAGAGCATACAACCTATTTTAGCGCTGACCGCCACCTGTACCAGATGAGTTACCCTGCTGAGTCGGGCGACCTGCTGGTGCTGCTGAAGTTGTGGACTGAGCTCTATGATTATTACCTCCTTGACCCTGTTTCGAAGGACAATCTCACAACCTGTGACCAGACTGACCACACCCAAAACAACCTTCCTTTCCTGCAAGACACTCGCTCGGATGGTTCTTACCAGACTTAGGACAAGTTGGGTAGGTTCTGGTACCTGAAACACTCCCCTGAGACTTAGAGTCTGACGCCCTACCTTTCTGATCCTATCGGAACCTGGAGGATGGAACACTAGCTGATGAAGGTGCTAGGGCTAAAGATTTCTGCCGGAACTGAGAGTGATTTCCACCACCCAATTTCTGTTGAGAGTACTCATAGTTACCCGTTCTAGCTTTCTTGTTGTCCTAAGCTATTTCCTTAAGCTTATCTCCCTCAACCTGCTGAGCATGAGTCATAAGCCTAGAGATGTTAATATTTTCCAGCAACATAGTATTTCTGCACTCTATTTTCACTAAGTCTGACACTCAATACAGAAACTTTTTCATTTGAGCCCTGGAATCGGAAACCATGTGAGGAGCATACCTAGAGAGTTGGGTGAACTTGAATCTATACTCTTGGACTGTCATGTTAACTTGTCTCAAATTCATGAACTCCTGAGCTCTTGCCTCCCTCAACTCTCTTGGGAAGAACTTGTCCAGAAAAGTCTCACTAAAGCATTCCCAAGTGATAGGAGCTACATATGTACCCCTGTTCTCTTTCCATTGAGTATACCAGATATGAGCTACATCATTGAGATGATAGAAGTCCAACTCTACCCTATCATTACCTGTCACTTGCATCACTCCAAAGATCTTCTTGACCTCATATATGAAGTTTTGGGGATCCTCACCAATCTGCGATCCTAATAACACAGGTGGATTCATCCTAACAAAATCACAAACTCTAGCTACAGCTCACCAAAAATAAGCATTTGCAGGAGCTGGAACCTACTGGTTGTTCTGGTTAGTCACACTCTGAGCCAAAAGTTGGATAGAGTTCCGAAACTCTGTATTTGAAACGTCCTGATCTGGGACTGGAGGAGCTGCGTTAGCATTCATTGCATTATCTCTAAGAGGAGGCATGATCTAAAACGCATAACGATGAGTTAGAGAAAGATCATACAAACGCATGATATGAATATCAAGAAAGTGAGGCTTTCCTAAAACACTTCGTAGCTTCCCCCTCAGTAGATGTGGTGCACATCACACCCATGAAAAGGACTCTACTTAGTGCGTCTTTTCAGACATCCTAGGACACTTAAACCTAATGCTCTGATACCAAGTTTGTTACGCCTCGAGCTACCCCCAGGACGCGGAAATGGGGACTAGGATCACCAGTGCCCCAAGCTAACCCTACTGGCATAACATCAGCATACTTAAAGAGAAATGAATCAATAAACACTGTGCGGAAGCTAATCATAAGATAAATCTGAAATGATGGGGAATACCCATACTACATCTAAATATATAAATGTGGACAGTTTAACAACAACTGAAAAGTCAAACTCAAATACTAAGGCTGATTCTAACTATGTCTCAAATAAAGCCTCTAACATATTAAAAATGCTGGGACATGCCCCAGCTAAATCTAGAAAAAACTAAGACTAAAAGCAAAGGAACTATGTCTGTCATCCTCGGAGAATGAGGACTCACCACTAATATTGATGAGCTGAAGATCAGAAATTGATCTATACGTGATCTGGAAGCTGAGAACCTGGACCTACATCATGAGAAGATGTAGCGCAGAGTATGCGTCAGTACTTGAAAGGTACTGAGCATGCAGGATAGAGTAAAGCTGAACAATAATCATAACTGAACAAAGCTATAAGAGCAATGATATAATCTGAACTGAATGTAAATACTAAGATATATTGAATACTTAGCTAATTGAATGCAATGACCAAGTACATGATATGCTGAGTCTGAATACTTAACTGTAACTGATAACCTGGTCAATGCACTAGAATCTGACTGTACTCTGGGAGCTACTAATAACCAACATAAAACCACATGAGCTAAATGTGGAGTCCGATGTATACGCCCCATCGAGTGTACCCAATATACCCTGCCAGAGGTATAAAGGCATGACTGGCGTGATCACTAAAATAATGCTCATAGAGGGGACTTACAACCTACGAGGCACGTAGTTCTAGGACTATGAGGGTACGCTGGAACCCTAGTCCACTCGGTATAAAGCTACTCCCAATTTATATTATGAAATTAACACATTCTGACTGAATTCTGTAAAATATGGATAGCTCGATGTTCTGACATGCAAACTCTGAGAATGCAACAATTATATCTGATAATATGACATTCGTAAACTTAAGCATGTATATAACTAAAATAGCTAGCCTAGCATGTATAATTCATGAACTACTGGAACTACATAGTTAGGGTTCTGAATTTCATGCAAGAAACTAAGAAACAACATGATAATCTAATTTGGATCAATCTAACAGCTAAAACCCAACAATTTCTAACATTCAAGAAACCCTAGGTCTAGATAATATCAAGGGATTCAAGATTCTGACTGAATTCTAGGGACCTAATGGGCGAAAGAAACCCACTAGTGAAATCCCACATACCTTGTGATTAATTCCAAGGAGAAATCTTTCAATTTTGGGGCTGGAACTGAAGAAAACTCGTTGCGTTCTTGGACTAGGGTTGGTCGACTCTTTCTCCTCATTTTTCTCGAGTTTGCTAAATTTTAGAGAATGAATTGACTAGGGTAAGTTCTAATTAAGTTACCAGGCTTAAACTGACCAAAACTACGTAGTTTAGGGGTTAAACGTTGTAGTTTAAGGGTCCAACGCATAAAGAAAAGACCAAAAGACCCCTGACTTAACTGCTGTCGGAACCAACCGACAGATCGTGGCTAGACCGACTGTCAGTGCTGGTCGTCCGTCGACTGGCGTCTGGGGCTTGGACCTGAAGGCCACGATCCACGGACCTAGACCACGGACCGTGGTCTGACCTACGCTCCGTAGGTCCTGGCTGTGGGTCATGCCTTGGTTGAATTTTCTGGAGTTCTAGGCAAGAAATCTGGGGTCCGACCTATGGCCCTGGACCACGGACCGTGGTCTGACCTACGGTCTGTAGGTCCTGGCGTAGGTCTGGACTTAGAATAATTTTCTGGTCTTTTCTGGGAGGGGCTCTAGGTGGTGAACCACGGACCACCAGGACGGACCGTGGGTCACCCTACTGTCCGTAGGTAGTGCCCGTAGGTGGCACTTGTAGCTTCTCAACTCTGCAATCTGGTCTATCTAGGATATGGGGTGTTACAACCCCATTTCTTTTGCTATTTTCACCACTTTATTTCACAACTTTTTCTCTTTTTCAATCTTGTTCTTTTCCTTCTTCTTTTTCATTTCTTTTTCTTTTTTCTTCTCTTTTTTTTTTATGTGGAGGGGTTCCATTATTTTTCCAAACAATCCAACTCGGGGGAATATTTCACACTTCTTGATTCTCCTTCTTTTTCACCGCACCCCTAACTTAGGCTTTTGGCCTAAGTTGGATGTTCAAACAAACCATTCTTCATGAAAGTTATGGGTGAAGAGTTAAAAAGAGGTCACAATTTTTCATGTTTCTTCCAAGAAAAGGTTAGGCTCAAAAGGGGCAAAGCAAGGTTCACACTTCTCACAAGGTTGGCCACAAAGAGGTATGTTGTCAAATCGGCACACTCATCAAAAAATTTGCCTCAGATCATGTCTATCGCTTGCATCACTCAAACAACCGGACCAACGAGGAAAATTCTAGGTGTCATCAAGCACAATGTTCCAGGTAACCTCACCACACAAGGCATAGATACAATTATCAAACAAGACTCTACACTTTCTAGCTAGCGTGCAATGTTCATCACAAGAGACTCAATCGACAACTTGCTAGTCACAACAAGATGCTCAAAGTTCACATATTGCCTATGTAACTTCATTTGCCTCATCGTAGCCGCACATTCATATTTTTCAATTAAGAACACTATTCGATTCATCGGTATTGACCACAACCGACACTCAAATATGCAAAGCAACAGCTCATTCAACCACATCTAGAGGTGGTATTCCTAACAAGGTTCCACCCCACCAAAAACATCCAGCATTGCCCTCAATGCAAAAGAAATAAATGGGCAAGGAAAAAGAAAGAGACATGTAATAGCAATGATTGACAAGATTAGAGTTAGGAAAATTCTTCACTAGGTGACCATTCGGCGAAGTGATGTGGGAAGCGTCGAACAATTCGGAAAACCTCATAACTGTATGCAGCTCACCAAAATGTCCTGAATATTGGCTCTCCAATTGAGACCAGAAGGCGGTGAGAATCGGGCCCGCCGAACAGCATCAGCACATCGCTCAGTGTCTTGCGTTCTTCACCCAAATTTCCAGAACACTAGCCTTTCACGGTGGGTCAAAAGGCGGGCTCGCCTAACCTATTCGGCGCATCGCCTAGTATGCATTCTGCTTAACCGAATATTCCAGAACGGCAGCCCCCCTTCTAGAGAAAAAGAAGGCGAGCCAAGTCGGGATCGTTGTTCCCTTCAGCGACTTGCCGATATGGTCATACACTTGCAGAATTGCTCATACCTGCATAAACAGCACACATTATTCAAAACAACTAAAACTTGGGTTGCCTCCCAAGAAGCGCCTTATTTAATGTCATGGCACGACATTGAAATTCTCTCAAGCATCTTCCAAATACACCACTTCAATAACGAAATCTCATGAAACTCACCAAAATAAAGCTTCAGACGCTGCCCATTTACCTTGAATGATGGACCCTCCTTACCTTCGACTTCAATGGCCCCATTCGTGAACACTCGTTTCACTTTAAATGGACCGGACAACTTCGACTTGAGCTTTCTCGGGAAGAGTCTTTGTCGAGAATTGTACACCAGCACAAGATCTCCAACTCAAAATTCTCTCCTAAGGATTTTAGTCATGCCATTTCTTCATTTTCTCCTTGTAGAGAGCTGTACTTTCGTACGCCCTAAACCTGAATTCTTCCATTTCGTTCAGTTGATCCACTCTCCCTTTTGAAGCATTCGCCCAATCTAGATTTAATCCCTTTAATGCCAGAGTGCTTTGTGTTCAAGTTCAATCGGTAGGTGACAAGATTTCCCAAAAACCAGTTGGCATGGAGACATGCCAATTGGTGTCTTGTAGATAGTGTGATACGCCGAAAGGGCATCATCCAATTTGCTAGACCAATCAGTCCGATTTACGTTCACCATTTTTGCCAAAATTCTTTTAATTTCACGGTTAGAAACTTCTACTTGACCAATTTTTTGTGGATGGTATGGTGTTGCGACTTTATGCTTTACCCCATATTTTCTTAACAACGAGGCAAACATCCGGTTGCAAAAGTGGGATCCCCCATCACTGATTATAGCTCGAGGAGTATCAAATCATGCAAATATATATCGCTTCCAGAATTGCACCACACTCTTGCCCTCATTGTTGGGAAAGGCTACAACTTCAACCCATTTGAACACGTAATCTACTGCTACCAAAATATATTTGTGGCCGAAAGAACTCACAAATTCCCCATGAAATGTACACCCCACACATAAAACAACTCCACTTCTACGATAGGATTCAAAGGTAATTCATGCTTTCTTGATACCCCACCTTGACTTTGACACGGGATGCATTGTTTCACAAAGTCATGCGCATCCCGATATAGGGACGGCCAGTAGTAACCACTTTGAAGCACTTTTGCAGCTGTCCGCACCCCACCATGATGTCCACCAATAAGTGATGTGTGGCATGCATTAAGGATGGCATTGAATTCTTCATCCAGTACGCATCTACGAATGATATGATCTGCATATTCCCGAAACAAATATGGTTCATCCTAGAAGTATCTTTTTACCTCAAACAAGAACCTCTTCCGCTGATAGGAGTTCAAATACTCTGGCATATTCCTACATACCACGTGGTTAGAGAAATCAACATACCAAGGGACGTTGCTTTAGGTCAACCTCATCACTGTTTCATCTGGTAATTCAGTCGGAATCTCCCTTTCTTTGGAGTCTGTCATATTGGTCTCTAACCGCGACAAATGATCGGCCACTTGGTTTTCACACCCCTTTCAGTCCTTCACTTCAAAATCAAACTCTTGTAACAGCAAGACCCATCTATCAACCTCGGCTTAGCATCCTTCTTTGCCATTAAATACTGTAATGCTGCATGATCAGTGTGAATTACCACTTTGGTGCCGAGCAAGTATGCCCTGAATTTCTCAAATGCATATATCACCGCAAGTAATCCTTGATCAGTAGCAGTGTAGTTACGTTGAGCACCATTCAAAGTTTTGTTGGCGTAGTAAATTGGGTGGAATAGCTTGTTGCGCTTTCGCCCTAACACAACACCCAACTCCGTACCACTAGCAACACATTACTTCAAAGTGTGCCAACCAATCAGGGCTAATAATCACCGGGGTAGAGAGTAACTTCTCTTTCAAACACTTAAAGGCTGCCATACATGCGTCGTCAAAGCTGAATTTCACCTCCTTCTCCAAAAGCTTCCACAATCGGTGTGCAATTTTTGTGAAGTCATTGATGAATCTCCGGTATAAACCAGCATGCCCCAAGAAACTACGAATACCCTTTACCGAGATTGGATAGGGTAGCTTCTCAATTACCTCAATCTTGGCCTTGTCGACTTCCAACCCCTTTTGTGATACCTTGTGACCCAAAACTGTACCTTCCCTAACCATGAAGTGACATTTCTCCCAATTCAAGACTAAATTGGTTTCCACACATCTTTGAAGAACCTGCCCAAGGTGTGCCAAACATGTTTCAAAAGAATCACCCACAACTGAGAAGTCATCCATGAAAACTTCCATTGAATCTTCTACTATATCAGCAAAAATAGACAACACGCAACGTTGAAACATCGCTGGGGCATTACACATCCCGAAAGGCATCCTTTTGAAAGCAAAAGTTCCATAGGGACAAGTGAAATTGGTTTTCTCTTGATCCTCCGATGCTATAGAGATTTGGTTGTACCCCGAATAGCCATCCAAGAAACAATACCATCCGCACTCCGAAAGTCGATCAAGCATTTGATCCATAAAAGGCATGGGGAATTGATATTTTTTAGTCCAAGAATTTAACTTTTGATAATCCATGCATACCCTTCATGCGGTTACCGGTCTCATAGAAACAAGTTCCCTTTTCTCATTTGGGACCACAGTGATGCCACGTTTTTTGGGTACACATTGCACCGGGCTCACCCATTTGTTGTCTGCAATAGGATAAATCACACCTGCATCCAACAACTTGATTATCTCCTTTTTTACTACCTCTTGCGTTGGTGGGTTCAATCTCCTTTGATATTCGACACTCGATTTGCACTCACTATCAAGTTGAATCTTGTGAGTGCAAATGTCGGGTGGAATACCCACAATGTCAGCGATAGTCCACCCCATAGCTTTGATGTACTTTCTCAACACCTCAAAAAGCAATTTTACTTGCCACTCAAGCAAGTCGGCTGCAATGATAACGGGCAAGGTTTTATTTGGCCCCAAGAATGCATATCAAAGATGAGTGGGGAGCACTTTCAACTCAAGATTTGGTGGTTCCTCCGTGGATGATTTGGCTGGAGGATTTTATCGATTCTTTAGATCAATGTCGAGCTTCAATGGATTCCTTGAGTATTCACCTAATCCCGATAGAGCAGCTACCACTTCATAATACCTTTGAACTTCGGTCTCATCGTAATTTAAAAGAACAACCTCAAGAGGTTCACTCATACATATCAAGTGGCTCACACTAGCAACTGTATCATCAATTATGTCAATCGTTGAAACCAGATGAATATCACTCGGGTATTCCATTGATTTGCACACATTAAAGGTGACCTCATGTTCGTTCACCCAAAACTTCAATTCTCTGCTTTCAACATCCACTAGCGCTCTCTCGGTTTCTAAAAATGGTCTTCCCAATATAATGGGAATTTCAGCATCAATCTCATAGTCAAGAATGACAAAATCAACTGCAAAGATAAATCGATCAACCTTCACCAATATGTCATAAAGTATCCCAACGGTGCATGGTATCGTAAAGGGAATAGGGCATCAAACCCAAGTTGTTTAAAGATTGCATAGGGCATCAAATTAATACTTGCCTTCAAGTCACACAAGTCTTTAGCAAATTGAAGCATACCAATGGTGCATGGTATCGTAAATGCCCCCGGATCTTCCTTCTTTCTAATCATCTCACTAGTCATACTTGCACTACAATTGTGAGATACTTCGATTGTTTCGAAGTCCATGTTCCTCTTCTTAGTTACACGCTCCTTCATGAATTTAGCATACCCCGGTATCTCCAATAATGCCTCCACTTAAGGAAGGTTGATAGAAAGTGTCTTAAACACGGATAGGAACTTCTTGAATGTTTCATCCTCATTTTTATTTTTGATACGTTGAGGAAATGAAAGAGTTATCTTGGTAAGAGGTTGCACTATCTTTGGAATTGAAATAGCCTTTTCTTTAGCTTTTTGCAACTCTTTGATGGGGCTCTACTTATGACTTTCCACCTTTTCTTTGAGCATCTCAGTTTCTGGTGCTTGAATGGGCCTCTCTTCCTCATCAATATTTTTCTCTTCTTCATGAGTTTCACCCTATCATTACCCTTCACATTACCAACCGCTATCTTTCCACTTTGAGTCACCACCGCCAAATCTTTGTCATGATCAGCCCTCAAAATTGTTGTGCATCAGCTTCATCCCTTTCAAATGCCAAGGGTTCTAGTTGTGTCAAAAGTTGACTCAGCTAACCCTCAAGTTGCTTGATTGCATCTGTGCGAGAATTCACTCTATTATTCAATGACAAGAAGTTAGCTTTCATCTCCTTAAGCATGTCATCGGATGCTTCAACCTTATCTAAGATAGGTGACAACAAATCATCTACTCGTAACGTGATCTTGGGCTTTGATCTTGGGATATCACTTGACTTTGATCTTGGGCTGTCACTTGACTGTGTGTGGTCCTCTTCATGACTCCCTTCTCTCCTCCAAGGGTCATTTTGTTCGGTCCATTCTTGATAGTAACGTCTCTGCTCTTCATCCTTATGCGAGTTCCAACCTTGATTCCCACCCGGCTTTAAGTAACACGAGTGAGAACCCTCCTCATTCTGACCTTGATTCCCACCCTACTTTATGTATCACGGGTGAGATCCCTCGTCAACTCTAAACACTCTTCTGACTCCTTTCGTTTCACCAACCTTTTCTAACACTTGCTTTTGTAACATCTCCATTTGGGACATTATTTTGTTAATGTTCTCATCCCTCTCTTTTTCCTTCTCAAGTTTCTCTTTCGTCATTCTAAAACTAATGGGGAAAACTTGGTCCTCTTGAGTGTAACATGCCTGATTGATCTTTGTCATTTCATCAAGAAGGGATGAGGCTACCTCAAATGGTTGAAGCATTATTTCTCCTCGGGCCAGCTGGTCGGCTACTCCTTTGTTCACCAAGTCTAAACTTCTGTAGAAATATTGGAGTATCACATCACCCGGAAGCCCATGAGTAGGACATTGTAATAGAAACTTTTGATATCACAGCCAATTCTCATGAATTGGTTCCCCTTCTACTCTATTGAAGTTTTGGATGTTGTCACACAATTTCACCATCTTTAAAGGGGGAAAGAACCTTACGTAGAATGTGTCGGTTAGCTCCTCCCATGACAAAATGGAATCCCTTGGTAGCTTTGCTAACCACTTGGTTGCATCTCCCATTAAAGAGAACGGGAACAACCAGAGCCTAATTGATTCTTGTGTAACATCCTTGAGTGAGAACGGGATGCACACTTCCACAAAATTACGAATATGCTCATGGGGATTCTCATGCTCTAGTCCCCCAAATATGCCTTTGGCTTGTAAAAGGTGCAACATTCTATTTGTCACATGAATTAAACATGATTCACAACCGGAGGTATGTAAATAACACCTTCACCCCCAATAGATCTTCGTTGGCGTGAAATAAATCACCACCATCACCTTGTTGACCAGGTTTGTTGACGGTGCTTTCATTTGCACTCATCCTTTCACGTGATCACAAAAAGCTCACGATAAATGGTAAGTTGATTCAACTACAACACAAAGAAATCACAATTCAAATTCAATAAGAGAATTCTAAACAACACCACTCCCCAGCAACAGCGTCATTTTGATTAATGTTTCAAATACACCTCATAGGATTCTAGGTGTAAACGATCGTTAATTAGTATAAAACCCAACGAAGAGTTGGAGTCGAACCCACAGGGAGTGTTATGTCTTTGAATTCCATAACAAAGTAGTAAATTTGATTTAATTATTTGTAGGAATAGAAATTATCGGAATCACTTAAATAAGTCAAAAGGGTGACATAAACGTCAAGTGGGGGATTCTGAGATCAATTAGCAATCACAGCAATAACAAATAACAGAGGTAATCAAATGATTTAGAGGCACTTGGGGGATTGACCAATCAACTACCAATTACGCTAAATGAGTGTTAGCTAATTACTAAAAGTTACTAAATCTTCACGAGTAGAATGGACTCTAGTTGAGGTAGCTTTCTCTCAAACAACTACCACGTTTCAATTGAGTTCTTTCGAACCTCAATAGACTTACATGAGAACCAGCCCACAACCTCATTCCATCTACTCTCTTGAGCTAGATAGGTAGAACGAGACTTAGGATTCACTCTCTCGAGTTGAACCCACAATAGCCTAATTACTACGAGTGCTAATTTATAGCCTTGGGCTTAAACTTCTCTCTCAATCAAGCATAAAACACTAGTAACAGTGAAATAAACATTTACTCCAACAAAATAACAGCATCAATAAATCAGACCCACTTTGAATTACCAAAACAATCAATAATTTCTAACACCCATCATCTAAATTAAGCAATTAATCACATGGTCAAACCCCCAAGAATGGGATTTTAGCTAGACATCACAAGAAGTGAAAATTCAATACCTACTACATGCTCCATAGCTGGGTATTGATTTCTAAGACTTTAAAATGAGTAAATTTCTCTTTAATTACAAAACCCAACTCGAAAATCTACTTGAAAGCTTGAAAACTTAGTAAGAACTATGTTTTTTTTTCATTTTGGGTATGAGTTTCCCAATGTTAGGATGCCTTCTCTCTCTTCAAAATATCAATTTATACTGATCCAAAGTTTGGCTTTTTGGGGCAAATCGGTGGTGAAAGTCGGGCTTCACCGACTGGTCGATATTCACAAAATGCCCCTGTCCGTCGCCGTAGAATTTTATGTTTTCATCCAATTATGCACTGTAACTCTGACGATGTAACTCACGGTCGCCGATTGATTCCATGATTCGCCCTTCACTCATTTGTATCACCGATCTGCTTGCATCTTCATGGGCTATTCTGTACTTTTGGTGGTCTAACCTTCCTTCACTGATTCAATCGGCACTTCACTGATAGGGTTTGTGCCTCACCCAATTTCTCTCATCCTCAGGGCTGGCATGATGTAACTTTGGGCAGAGTGATGAGTCACTCGGCGATGTGCCGAGTGGTCTTGGAAATTACCAGAATCGCTTTTTCTTTAATTCTTCAGTTTTTTGGCTCCTTTTTACCCGGTCATGTCCTTGTCTTGCTCCTTAGCCTTCATAGCTGCAAATTGACATTTTAACATCAGTTTAGAGCATTAATTAGGCATTTGAGGACACTTATCCTATCAAAACAAAGCCCTAAATGAGTCAAAATCTCAGACTCATCATCTTGCTCTGTTTTACTATTGTTTATTAATGGATTTGAGTTATTTAGCATTGATTTAATTTATGGGTTAAGGTTGTAAATTTAATCCTAGCCGAGATCTTTTATTGATGCTCGAAAGAGATCAATTGAAGTGGGTAAATAGCTTAATGCTTGCAATTAAGGTTTTATTTATGTAGTTTGCTTGAAAGAGAAACTGTGGTTCAATTCTAATTGCCAACTCTCCTCGAAAGAGAGATTTTAGAAAGGTACTGAGTTGATATGTGATTTACATAGATGAGACCGAAAAGAGATTCTATGATATGATGTTTTGACATCAAAAGAAGATTTCTGTTATTAAATATTAGCCACTCTATCCATGTTTGTATAGAATTATTGAACAAGCACTTGTACCCCTTATAGACATTCACACAAACTCCCACACTCCTAGATCGTCTCATACTTGTTTAAATCTATGTTTTTAGTTGAATAGTGAGAATTGATTCCAAAACCCTTTTATTAAATTTGGTGCAATTATCCACCTATTTTTCCTAATTGCTACAATGAATTGATTTTGCGTCTTAATGTCCTCATAGAATTCTTATCTTTAGAACACTCATTGTGGAATTCGACCCAGACTCTTTTGTGGGGATATTTATATTGCTAGTGATTGCTTACTTATTTAATTGTTTTGGTTAGTAATTTGAATGTTACTAACATGCTGATTTGTGTGGACCAATGAAGACTGAGTCACTTGGTGTGAGTCGGTATTTTCTTTTATTTACAGATGACTAGAGCCGTATGAGTTGGGCTTACTTTCTAAAGTTCCAATCTATACCGTTTTGAGAATTTACGAAAATTGAAGGTACTTGTGGAGAAGCAAAAAGGTTGCAAGAAGAAAGCTCTTCGCACAGATCATGTTGGTGAATTTTAATATAATGATTTTAATATATTTTTTGATGAGAAAGGACTTTGCACAGAGCTTACTGCACCATACTTGCCACAACAAAATAGAGTTGTCGAGCAAAAAAATTGCATGATGGTTGAGATGGCCAGAAGCTTACTTACTACTAGGGGACTTTGAATTCACTTTTTGGGAGAAGCAACCGTTAGAGCTGGGTACCTGGTGAACATCTTTCCAACAAAGGTTATTTTGGATCGAACTCCATATGAAGCATGGACGGGTTGGAAACCAAGAGTACGCCACTTGAAAGTCTATGGTGGTATATCTTATGCTTTGGTTAATATACGTTCTAAACTAGATGAAAAATCATAGAAATGCATTTTCATTGGTTGTAGTCCACAATCAAAAAAAAATAAAGACTATATAATCCAACTATTGGCAAAGTGGTTATCAGCAGGAATGTTCTTTTTAATAAAGAAGGAGCTTGGCAGTGGAATGGTGAGAAAGAAGATTTAGTAGTCCATATTCATTTTCAATTAGAAGGAAAGCATACTATAATTCTTGAATTTGCAGGTTCTGATCCTTCCCCTATTTCCAACAGTAATACTAATCTTTCTCCTCTTAGCAACAAGAATAAAAATTTTATTCCATCAAGCTCTCATTCTCAATCTTCGGCTTCATCCAGTGAGATGCCTCCAACAAAGTTTCGTTCATCGAAAGATGTTTATGCATCTTGTAGTTTTTCCTTGTTAGATGTTGAACCTACATATTTTGAATCAGCTGCAAAGGACCTGAGTGGAAGAATGCAATGATTGAAGAGCTTCAAACCATTGAGAAAAACCAATTTTGGGAGTTAGTTGAATTTCCCGAAGGGAAGAATGTAATCGAGCTAAAGTGGATTTTCAAAATGTACATTGTAGATGGAAGTATCAAAAGAGATAAAGCTCAACTTGTTGAAAAATATATTCCCTGCAACAATGGATCGACTTTGAAGAGACATTCTTACCAGTAACTCACTTTATAACTATCAGGGCACGAGGCTACCCCCTAGACCTAACACAGGACCTAGGATCACAAGTGACCCTAAGCTAACCCTGAGTCTGGAATATCACAAGCATACTGAAATATAACTAACAAAGCAGAAGCATAACTGTAAAGTGAGTCACAACTAAATGAAACTCAAGTGAGATTATAACTAAATGTCAAAGGGGAACAACCCAAAACAACTAAATACTGACTTTATGTATGAAACCCTCTACTACAGATTAGCTGCTGGGACAAGTCCCCATTTAACTTTAAAAAATTTACTAAAAGACTGAAAGTAAGCTAATTAAACCAAGAATAAATAAACACCCTCGAACTATGAGGAATCACCACTGACGTTGCTGAGTATGGGCTGGAAATCGTACTAATCGTGTTGTGGATGCTGAGCGCCTGAACCTACTCTGAATGTACTGAGCATGGAGGATATACATAGTAAGATGAACTATATAAACAAAATAATAAAATACTGACAATATAGACTGACCATGGCAATAGGTTGTACTGAAGTATAATTGAAAACTGAGCTAGATGCAATGACCAAGTACTAATCATAGTGATAATATTATGAACTGAATACTGAAGCAAATGTTGATAACATGGTCAATACAATAAAAGTATGATTGTGAGAGTTACTATTAACAGACATAACCACGTGAGCTAAACGTGGAGTCGGATGTATACGCCCCATCTAGAGGACCTAATATACCTTCCTAGGGGTATAGAGGCTTGAGTGTGGCATGATAACTAAAAATGGATGCCCAAAAGAGGGGACTTCTGAACCTACGTTGGCATGTAGTTCCAGGATTGTGAGGGTACACTGAAGCATAGTCCAACTCGATGATTTGTCTACTCCAAACAGAATATATATATAGGTAAATGCAAGATAAATACTGAGTAGCTCAAAATACTGACATGCTATCTCAACTCCAACATAAATATACTGAAAGATATGGCATTCGAATTCTGAAACATGATTTTCAGTTTGATTTGCCTAGCAAGTATAATTCATGAGTATAGATAATTAATGCAAGCTAGGGTTCTGAATTCTATAAATGGAACTATGCAAATTTTCCAAGAAACATGTTATTTAGAATCGTGGGACTATAGCAGCTAAAGTCACAATGAATCTCCAAGTTTTGGAAACACTAGTTCTAAACAATTTCTGAGAAATTGAAGAATTGACTGATATCTAGGACCTAATAGGTTAAAGGAACCGACTAGTGAAATCTCACATACCTAGTGACGAAAACTACAGAGAAATCCTTTTGATTTCAAGGGTGAACTTGAAAAAGATCTTTGCTCGTTCTTGGGAGAAACTGTCACCTTTTTCTATTCTTTTCTTTCTAGTTTTATGATTTTAGGAGAATGAGGGTTCTGGGTTGTTTCTTACAAGATTATTAGGCTTAGACTGAGTAAAACGACATAGTTTAAGCATTAAACGATGTAGTTAAGGTACCAAACGCATAGGGGAAAAGAGAAATGCGACCCTGACTTAAAAGTTGATGAAGTGACTTCAGGACACGTTTCACAGTCCGTCTAGAGAACCACGGCCCATCAAGTGGATCTTGAAGATGCTCTGCCCGACAGAGCTTCTCTATTTCGAGCATATATTTTTACTCCAAACTTGGACTTAGGTAAACTTGGTGGTGTTGCAAAGAGGATTCAGAGATCTTTAGTTTGATAGGTTGTGGGCCACCTACATCATTTTGTGCTGAAAGATATGATCATTTGAAGTTTACAAAAACCTCAATGTTTGTCAAGCCTCTTTCACGAGCAACTTAACGTCTCGTTTGAAGCGTCATGGATTGTCTAGTGGTCTGTGGTCCTTTATAGTAGCAATAGTTGTTCTATGTCCCCTTCACGGTCCACTTCACAGCCCATGTGGAGCTCCATGGACCTTCTAGTTGTCCGTGGTCTTTCACCTTTTGTTGGGTGCACAATGTCCCCTTCACGGTCCACTTCACAGCCCATGTGGAGCTCCATGGACCTTCTAGTTGTCCGTGGTCTTTCACCTTTTGTTGGGTGCACAAACACGAGCAGTGTGACAGGTTGTGGTCCTCTTAATGGCCCGTGAACCCCTCCATGGTTTTCCCATCTATCTTGTTCAATCTTAGTTCAGATTTTTTAGGTGTTACAATAGTTTTTCACGCACCGAGGCTACAACCTAGACGTAACACGACACAACTAAAAGATACTCAAGTGAGAATAAACCTGAATGTCAAAGGGGAAATAACCCAAACAAACGAATCTTGACTCTATGTCTGAAAGCCTTTACTACTACTGAGTTGTTGGGACAAGTCCCCAACTAACTCAAAAAAAATATTGAAATACTGAAAGTAAGCTAACTAAACAAAGCATAAAGAAACACCCTTGAACCATGATTTACTACTGAAGTTTCTGAGTATGGGCTGGAAATCATACTAAGCATGATCTAGATGATGAGCGCTTGTACCTACATCATAAAATGATGTAGCTCAAAGTATGCGTCAGTACTTTGAATGTCTTGAGGATGCATGATATAGATATTAAGCTGAACGATATAAACAGAACAATATAATACTGATTATATAGAATGAGCATAGCAATAGGTTGTACTGAAGTATAACTTAAAATTGAGCTAGATGCAATGACCAAGTACTAATCATGAAGATAACATGTTGAACTGAATAATCAAGTAAATGTTGGTAACATAGTCAATGCAATAAGAGTATGACTCTAGGAGCTACTATTAACTGACATAAACCACGTGAGCTAAACATGGAGTCCGATGTATACGCCCTATCGAGAGGACCCAATATACCTTGCATGGGGTATAGAGGCATGACTGTGGTGTGATCACTAAAAATGGATGCCCAACATAGGGGACTTTTGACCCTATGTTGGCAAGTAGTTCTGGGACTATGAGGGTACACAGAACCCTAGTGCACCTCGGTGATAAATATACTCCCAATTGAATACGTATATAGATAAAATGCAACTAAAATACTGAGTAGCTCAAAATACTAACATGCTATCTGAAAATGCAACATAAATATACTGAAAGATATGGAATTTGAGTTCTGAAGCATGATTTTCTGGTTGATCTGCCTAGCAAGTATAATTCATGAGTACTAATAATTAATAAAAGCTAGGGTTCTGAATTCTATACATGAAACGATGCAAATTTTCCAATAAACATGTTATTTAGAATCGTGGAACTATAGCACTGAAATTCACAATATATCTCTAAGATTTTGGAAACCCTAGGTCTGAACAATTTATGAGAAATTGAAGAACTGATGAATTCTAGGGACCTAATGGGTGAAAGGAACCTACTAGTGAAATCCCACATACCTTGTGAAGAAAACTACGGAGAAATCCTTTTGATTTTGGGGTGGAACTTGAAGAAAACCTCTGCTCGTTTTCGGGAGAAATTGTCGGCTCTTTCTATTATTTTCTTTCTAAAATAGATGATTTTAGGAGAATGAGGGTTCTGGGTAGTTTCTGATTTGATTATTAGGCTTAGACTGAGTAAGACGGCGTATTTTAAGCATTAAACGACATAGTTTAAGCATTAAATGAGGTAGTTTAAGTACTAAACGAATAGGGGAAAAGACCAATGCGACCCTGACATAAAATTTGACAAAGTGACTTCAAGAAATGCTTCACGGTCCGTCTAGAGCACCACTGCCTGTCAAGTGGGTCGTGAAGATTATCTCCCATACAGGGCTTCACTATTTCAAGAATAATCTTTTACTCCGAGCTTGGAATTAGGGAAACTTAGTGGTGTTTGAAAGATGATTCATAGATCTTTAATTTGATAGGTCGTGAGTCACCTAAATCATTTTGGGCTGAAAGATATGATCGTCTAAAGTTGAACAAAACCTCAAAGTCTGTCAAGCGTCTTTCACGAGCCACTTCACGGCTGGTGTAAAGCTTCACGGACCGTCTAGTGGTCTGTGGTCCTTCACAGTAGCCATGGTTGTTCTGTCTCCCCTTCACGGGCAACTTCAGGGCCTATGTGGAACTCCACGGATTGTCTAGTGTTCTGAGGTCTTTCACCTTTTCCTAGGTGCACAACCACGAGCAAGGTGACGGGTCGTGGTCCTCTTCACGGCCGATGGACCCCTTTGTGGTTTTCCCTTCTCTCTTGTTCAATCTTAGTTCAGATTTTTGGAATGTGACAATATATCCTCCTTGAAATCATTCATCCTCGAATGAAGTCTTAACAAGCAAATTTTGGAGGAAAGAGCTGAATTCCCTACCAACTGAGTACTAGAAACTGATAACTGAGGGAATGGGATACTGAGACAGAATTTATGCAAGATTAAGTGAAAGATTGGAGAGGAACTATTACCTCAAGCTGAAACTGAATCGGTAGGACAGAGGTGAGGATACTTCGCCATTATGGTTGCTTCTGCTTCCAAAGTATCTCCCTTTACGGACTGACTCCACCACAAAACCTTTACTGAAGCGACTTATTTATTTTTTAACCAACGAACCCGACGGTCAAGAATTTCCACTGGAATCTCTTCATAGGTTAGGCTATCCATCACAGCCACACTCTCTAAAGGAACTATTGATGCCGGATCACTCACACATTTCTTCAACAAGGAAACGTGAAAGACTCGATGAACCGCTGCTAGTTCTGTTGGCAGCTCTAACTCATAAGCCACATTACCAACCCTTTTCAATATTCTTTAAGGACCTACATACCGAGGATTGATCTTCCCTTTCTTACAAAATCTCATTACCCGTTTCATGGGTGACACTTTTAGGAAAACCCAATCATCAATTTCAAACTCTATGTCCCTTCTCCTCTCATATGATATGACTTCTGACAACTCTGAGTTGTCTTTAGTCTATCTCTCGTAAGCTAAACTTTCTCCATAGCCTCATGAACTGAATCTAGCCCAATCAAGCCTACTTCACCTACTTTGAACCAACTAATCGGACACCTGCATCTACACCCATATAGTGCCTTATAAGGGGCCATCTAAAAACTGGAATGGAAGTTGTTATTACAGGGGAACTTTAGGAGAGGTAGATGATCATCCCAACTACCCTTGAAATTGATCACGCAGGCTCTCAACATGTCCTCTATGGTGTGAATGGTATGCTCTGCCTAACCCTCCGACTGTGGATGAAATGTTGTACGGAGATTTACGTAAGTACCAAGACCTTTCTAAGATGATTTCCAGAAATGAGATGTAAACTGAGGACCTCTATCTGATATGATAGAAAAGGGAACCCCATGTAACCTCAATATCTCGTTGAGGTAGAGTGTAGCATAATCTTCCGCTGAATCTTTATTCTGGACAGACAAGAAGTGAGCTGACTTAGTGACTCTATACACTATCACCCAAATGAAGTCATGCTTTCTGCGAGTACGAGGTAAACCGGTAATGAAGTCCGTTTTTATCACTACCCACTTCCATGCACGAATGGTAATCTCTTGAGTCACACCTCCTGGTTTCTGATGTTCTACTTTAGCCTGTTGATTGTTAGGACAATTAGCCACAAAATCTGTGATGTCTCTCTTTCATATTGTTCCACCAAAAAACTTCCCGTACATCACGGTACATCTTAGTGGCACCTGGATGAATAGAATACCTTGAATTATGGGCTTCTGTAAGGATTTGCTTCTTCAACTCACCCACATTAGGAAAAACATAAGCGACCCTGGTAATGAAGCACTCGATCTCCCCCTTGGGAGAAAACTTCAACTCTCAGCTGATTAACTGCACCTTTCAACTAAAGTAATACTGGATCACTATCCTTTTTTTCCTTAACCTCTGCTACCAATGAAGATTCTGACCCATTCTGAACTATCACACCACTATCTGACGTGTCCATAAGGCAAACTCCTAAGAGAGAAAGCTGGTGAATAGTTTTGGCTAATTCTTTCTTCTCTTCCTAAACAAGTGCCACACTGCCCATGGATAGTCTGCTAAGGACGTTAGCCACTACATTGGCTTTACCTGGATTTTAGAGCACATTCATGTCATAGTCTTTAAGGAATTCAAGCCATCTCATCTGACGTAGATTCAACTCTTTCTGGGTGAACACATATTGGAGGCTCCTATGATCTGTGAACACATTAGCATGAATACCATACAAGTAGTGTCTCCAAATATTTAGGGCATACACTACGACTGCAAGTTTGAGGTCATGAGTCGGGTAGTTCTTCTCATTGACCTTATATTGTTTAGAAGCATAAGCTATGATCTTTCCTTTCTGCATCAACACACGACCTAGGCCGACCCTCGATGCATCACAATAAAAAACATACATGTCTGAACCATCTAGTAGAGTTAAAACAGGAGTTGTAGTCAACCATTTCTTCAATTATAAGAAGCTTTTCTCACACTCATCTGACCATTGAAACATGACCTTCTACTGAGTCAACTTTGTCAATGAGGAAGCTATGGATTAAAATCCATTAACAAACCTCATGTAATAACCAGTTAAAGACAAGAAACTTATGATATCTATCGGAAGGGCGGGTCTGGACCAGTGATGTACTACTTCAATTTTCTGAGAATCCACTCGGATTCCTTCGCTGGAAACAACATGACCAAGGAAAGCATTGGACTGTAACCCGAATTCACATATGTTGAACTTAGTGAATAGTTGGCGATCTTTGAGGGTTTGCAGAAGAACTCTCCAATGAATCACATGCTCTTCCTCTCTACGAGAATAAATGAGGATATCATCAATAAAGACGATGACGAATATGTCCTAATACTGTTTGAACACCCTGTTCGTTAAGTCCATGAAAGCTGCAGCAGCATTTGTTATTCCAAAAGACATAACTATAAATTCGTAGTGACTATACCGAGTCCTGAAGGGTGTCTTCGGGATGTAACCATCCCTGACTTTGAGTTGATGATAGCCGCATCTGGGGTCTATCTTAGAAAAGCAACTAGCACGCTGAAGTTGGTCGAATAAGTCATCAATCCTGGGTACGGGATATTTATTTTTTATTGTGACTTTTTTCAACTGACGGTAGTCAATGCACATTCTGAGAGAACCATCTTTCTTCTTCACGAACAACACTGGAGAACCCCATGGAGAGATACTGGGTCTAATGAGATCCTTATCTAGAAGGTCTTTCAACTGTTCTTTCAATTTCTTTAGCTCAGCTGGAGCAATTCTGTAAGGAGGAATCTAAATTGGCTGGGTATCTTGAAGGAGATCTATTCTGAAGTTTATTTCCCTTTCGGGAGGGACTTTGGGAAGATCTTCTAGTAAAAGTTTGGGAAAGTCATTTACGATTGGGACTGACTCAAGAATTGGGGTTTCTAATTTTAAATTGTTAACCCGAATAAGATGATAGATATACCCTTTAGGAATAATTTTCTTAGCCTTAAGTTAAGAGGTAAATCGACCTACAGGCACTGAGTTGCTACCCTTCAACTCTAAGACTGGCTCATTTAGAAACTGAAACCAAACAATCCTAGTTCTACAATTGACTGACGCATAACAAGAATGTAACAAATCCATTCGTAGAATGATATCAAAATCTATCATTTCTAACTCTACAAGGTCTGCTGAGGTGACTTTCTGAAAACTGTGACCGGTCAATTTCTTTATACCTTTCTAGCTATAACTTGGTAACCAACTAGAATAGAATCTTAGAAGGGTTATGAGAGAGTTTCTGGACTAACAGCGAAGTTTACTGCTATATAAGGAGTTACAAAAGAAAGTGTAGTCCCTGGATTTAACAATGCATAATGGAAGACTTGTAACGTACCAGTGACCACATCAGGAGAATATTTTTGGTCCTGGCGAGCCTGTACAACATACACCCTATTCTGGCATTGACCACTGATAACTCTCAAATACACTTCATCCAATTCTAAGTGTTGGCGGTCGCTAACAAGTATAAACCCAACTATGAGTTGGGGTCTATCCTAGAGAGAGTGATATAGTAAAGAATTCAATTAAGAAGTAAAGATGTGTCCTAATCGTTTGTAGAGGTGTCGTTTCTGCAACATTGAACCAAATAATGAAGTTTCAACGATTAATATCAATTACGGGGATTTGGGTAACCAAATTAAGACAAATAACACTGGAAGTAAACAAGTAGAGATTGGACCTTAGGAGTGTGATAAGTTGAATGCAAATTTCATGTAATGGGTGATTACTAGTTGCTACAAGTTGTTGAATCGGTTTTGAGTACAATAGCCATTTCTCAATCAACTATTGTGTTTCAAGTGAGTTCTTTCGAACCTCAACGAGCGTAACACAATCAAACAACCCAATTCCTTAATTAATCCACTCTTTCAAGATGTATTTGTAAAGACGCAATCAAACCCACATTCTCAAGCTAGATATTTAAAGACGCAATCAGTACAACTATCAATCAGTGATTCTACCCTATTACCTCATTCTCAAGCAAGCATAGAGAACTAAGCTAGAATTGCATTTGCAACTGCAATTCCTCAATTAAAACATGAACAATTAATTGAATTCACTACAAAACAACATTAAAAACATCAACTAACAACACCCATTAGCTAATTAATGCATTAAACTACATAATCACAACCCTAAGGTTAAGGGTTTTAGCTAGGCATAATGAAAAGAGAGAAATCATTAGCAACGAAGTTTTCCATCTGATTAGCTAACGATCTGCAATTCCTAAATGTTAAAATCAAAGCTAAAGCAATTACAATCTCCCAATCTAAATCCCAAGAACCCAAAATGTAAAGACAATGTTCTAAAATGTAAAAAAAAAATCAAAAACCCAGAAGTAAAGAGTGTGGGAACTGCTTCTCTTCTTTAAAAAATTGTATTTATATATTCCCGAAATTTCAGCACGGAGTCAACTCGACGAAGTAAGTCGGGCTCGCTGACCTGTTTGGCAATTCACTGAGCTGCTCCTCTTCTCGCCCTTTGGTTTGGCTTTTTCATCAAATTATTCTTGAACTTTTGGCGAGATTGATCGCCATCGCCGATCCCTTCGGCGTGTCGCTGAACTGGTCAGCGAGCCTGGCTTACTTTGCCGAGTTGACTCTGTGCTGAAATTTTGGGAACGTATAAATACACTTCATCAAATTCTAAGTGTAGGCGGTCGCTAACAAGTAGAAACCCAACTAAGAGTTCGGGTCGATCATACAGAGAGTGATACAATAAAGAATTAAATTTAGAAGTAAAGATGTGTCCTAATTGGTTATAGAGGTGACGTTTCCACAACATTAAAACAAATCACAAAGTTTCAACGATTAATATCAAATGGGGGGGGATTTGGGTAACCAATTCAAGA
The DNA here is from genome assembly GCA_029582245.1 of Solanum etuberosum. Taxonomy (NCBI): domain Eukaryota; kingdom Viridiplantae; phylum Streptophyta; class Magnoliopsida; order Solanales; family Solanaceae; genus Solanum; species Solanum etuberosum. Next base: position 88,425 of record JAJONR010000574.1, read on the forward strand.
CAAATAAGACGGGAAGTAAACAAGTTGAGATTGGACCTTAGGAGTGTGATAAGTTGAATGCTAATTTCGTGTAATGGATAATTACTAGTTGCTCAAAGTTGTTGAATCTCAGTAGGTAGGCTAGGTTTTGAGTACAATAGTCATTTCGCAATCAACTATTGCATTTCAAGTGAGTTCTTTCGAACCTCAATGAGCATAACACAATCAAACAACTCAATTCTTTAATTAGTACACCTTTTCAAACTGGATTTGTAAAGACGCAATCAAATCCAAATTTTCAAGCTAGACTTTAAAGATGCAATCAATACAACTATCAATAAATGATTCTACACTATTACCTCTTTCTCAAGCAAGCATAGAGAACTAAGCTAGAATTTCATTTGTAACTACAATTCCTCAATTAAAACATGAATAAATAATTGAACCCACTTCAAAACAACATTAAACACAACAACTAACAACACCCATTAGCTAATTAATGCATTTAACTACATAATCACGCCCCCAAGCTAAGCATAATGAAAGGCACAAAATCGGTACCAACAAAGTTTTCCATCTGATTTGCTAACGATCTCCAATTCCCGAATATTGAAATTAAAGCTAAAGCAATTACAATCTCCCAATCTAAATCCCAAGAACCCAAAATGTAAAGAAAATGTTCTATAATGTAAAAAAAAACTCAAAAACCTAGAAGTAAACAGTGTGGGAATTGCTTCTCTTCTTATAAAATTGTATTTGTACGTTCCCAAAATTTCATCACAGAGTCAACTTGGCGAAGTAAGTCGGGCTCACCGACAAATTCGGGAATTCACCGAGTTGCTCCTCTTCTCGCCTTTTGGTTTGGCTCTTTCATCAAATTATTCTGGAACATTCAGCGACCTTGATCACCATCGCCGATCCCTTCGGTGTGTCGCCGAATATCTTGTTTGCTAGCCAAGTTTGTTTTGTCCATGGGTTGTTTTCCTGGAACTTTAGGCGAGCTGAAGGTCCACTCGGTGACTCGCCGACTGGCTTTGGCGAGTACCAGCTTCGCTTTCCTTCAAATTTTTCAGTTTCACTTCTTTTTGCATCATAATGTGCTTGCCTTACTCTTGAGCCTTCACTGTTGCGCATCAACATATTAACATCACTTATGAGCGTCAAATAGGCATTGAGGACACTAAATCAATGAATAATAAGCCCTAAATTAGTCGAAATTCCCAACTCATCAACACCCCCAACATAAACTTTTGCTTGTCCTCGTGTAAAACACAAGATCAATAAGGCCAATTAGTTATCTACAAATAATGCTACTAGAGACTCAACATGAATGCACACGAGGTTCAATCTACACATGGAATGTTCAATTGTGCATTAAACATTTTAAACTATGACTAACCATTATCAAATAGAATTCAAGCTCATAATTCTCACTCCAAATGCAAATCCATGCTCAACAGGAGTATTTGAATGTGCTCACGCCAATGATGATTCTAAGATCTCATGAAGCCAATAAAAGATTACAATTTCAAGAATCAAAATCAACTCTAACACTTTTAATGATAAACACATGCATGATTTTACCCATAGGCTTGCTCGTATTTTCTGATCAACACGTCATTCGGCTTATGCAAGATCAGCGAGGTCTTTCAAGGCTTGTAACTGGGGTGAGGGTAAAGGTATGATCATTTTGTCTTAGTGACTTTCACCTTCATGAAGCATAGCTCAAATTTAAATTCATCTCCTTTTCTTTCATTCTTTTCATCTTCGCAAGCCATCCTTGGCATATTCAAGCACACAAATTTTTTTGTATAGCTCATCGGAGACACTTTTTCTTTCCACAATGCACAATTGATATAAATTTTTCATTTCTTGTCTCTTTTTATATATATAGGGGTTCCATCTTTTTAAAACATGACATGCCTTCAAGGATGGATTTCATGATATCTTTGCTCGATTTCATTCCTCATTCTTACAACACCCCCAACTTAATTTGTTGGCCTAAGTTGGTTGTTCAAACAAACAAAAGCTTCACGACGGTTTTAGGTGTGGAGGAAAAGGTCATTTGTGTTCATGTTTCATCCAAAGAAAAGGTTAGGTTCAAATGGTGCCAAGCTAGGTTCACACACTCACAAGGTTGTCACAAAGAGGTATAATAGCAATTTGGTCCACTCTCAAAAAATTTGTGACTAAGTTCATTTCTTTCATTCATCAATGCTAGTCAATTTGACCAACGGAGCAAGCTCTAGGTATCACCCAACACATACTTCACGTAAACCTCACCATACAAGGGATTCAACATAATCATCGATAATGATTCTACAAGTTAAGCTCGCGTCAACAATTATTCAAGACACACTTTGACAATCGACTAGTCACAATGAGATGCTAAGAGTTCACACATGACTTATGCTACTCAAATTTTTCTCATTGGACTTGTACAAACATATCTTACAATCAAGAGCACTATTCAAGTTATCGGTATTGATCACAAGCGACAATCGAATGTACAAGAGAACATCAACAACATTCAACAATAAAGCATTCAAGAGAAATATCAAACAGGTAAACTCAACAACCATAATTCCCATTCAAGCAGCACAAGAAGATGATTCGTATACAAAAACAACTATAGAATCCATAAAAACAACAAAACATCCGACAGTCAATGAAATAAAACAAAACAAAATAAATACAACCAAGAGGATAGGTATCAAGATACTGTCACGCCATCAAAAATACTAAACAATGTCCTCAATGTGAAGGAAAAATTGCATGTCTCAAAAGTAAATAAAAATGGGAAGAGAGTCAAGATCCCCCTGTCAAGCTAAGCCTGAGGCGAACGTTGTGTATCTGGGGTGCTCTCAATCTGGGCATCAGTGCCCTGCTCTCCTCAAATAGTGGATTGTGATCCACTAGGACTAATCATTGATGTGCCCCAAAGTGAGGCCTTTGTAGCTACTCAGACCAAATCACCCTCCAAGTCTTCTAGGTCCTCGAACACCTCCTCCTCATAATCTTTGAGCTCATCCTCATCAGACTCATCACCATCATCAGCTACAACAGCATCTCCGGTCATAGTAGCCGGAGGGATCTCAGAAGTAGCGGGCATATCTGAATTAGGGCCCTCAACAATGTCAACTCCACCGCATAGTATAGAGATGTCCGTGGACTTCATCTTGTCCACATCACAACGAAGTCCAACAATATCAGCTCTCAAAGTTATCAAATTAGAGGTCTGTCAATCACTCTGCTCGCATACCTCCATCCTAATAGTCATGGCATCCAATGCTTTGCCATAGGTTGTGATCAAGTTGCTTTGTCCCCATAAATCCTCCCGAATAGGAGCAACTCCAGCCTCACTAGCTCTCTCGATCATAGAGGGGACAACTTCCCAACTCTCGAAGCACGCACATCAGCCAAATGGGTGAGGTGGCCCATTTTATATAACATGGTCTGTGTCAATGGGGGGTGAGAGACACCAGCAGCAGCAACAGACTTAGCAGGGGTGGAGGAGCTAGGCATACCTGTCGGCTCACCGGCTGAATTAGGAAGAGCAGTATCAGCCTCCATAGCTTCTACATTAAAAGATAGAGATGTATCCATCGGTGTTGTCGTCCTCCACTTAGACTCGTCCTTCATATACTCTGCCTTAATCCCCTGGATGTCAGTAAAAGATTTAGGAGTCACCTCAATATCAGTCTTGGCCACGAACGCCACTCCAGCCCAGTGACACAAATCACTGATGAGCACCAAAAAAGGCAACGAGGTATGACTGTGTTTGGCCCTCATAGACATCTCCTAAGCAATAATCATCCCTAAATTCAGGCTCTCCTGATCTATAATGCACCCCAAAAGAGTGGCTTTCGGATGTCGGAAAATGGATTCATTTTCAGACGGCATCAGGGTGTTGATGATGAAGCCAAACCAATATCTAGCAACGACATTAATATCCTTCTTCTCAATTGGGACCCCCACCTCTATCCATGAAGGAGTAGAGTCGCTCAGCAATGGGGCTAACCACACCTTCTGATCATCAAGATTCTTAGTCTTGATTTTGTCTGTTAGAGTATGGATGGTGTGTGTGGGGTAGCCCAATAAATCATTTGTGATTGTCTCGATGCATTTCACCCGTTTTCCCCGCACCTTGATAACACTGAACTACACTTCATCCAATTCTAAGTGTAGGGGGTCGCTAATAAGTATAAACCCAACTAAGAGTTGGGGTCGATTCCACAAGGAGTGATACAGTAAAGAATTCGATTAAGAATTAAAATTGCGTCCTAATCATTTTTAGAGGTAGTAGATTCGCGAAATTAATGTGAATCACAAAGTTTTGACAATTTAATTTCAAATGGGGGGGTTTAGGTAACCAATTTATTACTACTAAAAAGGGAGTAAACAGATACAGAAGGTTCCTTGGGAGTGTGACAAATTGAATGCTAATTTTGTGTAATAGGTGATTACGAGTTACTCAAAGATGTTGAATATCACTGGGAAGGCTAGGTTTTGAGTGCAATAGTCATTTCTCAATCAACTATTACGATTTAAGTGAGTTCTCTCGAACCTCAACAGGCAAAACACAATCGAACAACCCATTACCTTAATCAATCCACTTTTTAAAGCTAGATTTGCAATATTGCAACCAAACCCACTTTCTCAATCTAGACTCATAAACATGCAGTCAATACAATTATTAACTAATAATTTAACTCTAACAGCTCTTTATCAAGAAAGTACCGAGTGTTAAGCTAGAATTACATTTGCAACTACAATTCCTCAATTAAAACATGAACAATTAATTGAACCAACTTCAAATAAAAAATAAAATTAGTAAGTAACAACACCCATTAGCTAATTAATGCATTCAACTACATAATCACACCCCCACGAATGGGGTTTTAGCCAAACATAATAAAGTATAAGAAATCGTTACCAATGAAGTTTTCCATCAGATTTGACAACTATCCTGAGAATGGTATTTGCAGGGAGCTTACTGCACCATACTTGCCTCAGCAAAATGGATTGTAGAGCTAAAAAATTGCACGGTGGTTGAGATTGCCAGAAGCTTACTTAATGGAAAGGGACTTCCAATTTAGTGTTTGAGAGAAGAAACAGTTAGATCTGTGTACCTCGTGAAAATCTCTCCAACAAAGGTTATTTTGGATCAAACTCCATACGAAGCTTGGATGGGTCAGAAACAAAAAGTTAGCTACTTGAAAGTCTTTGGTTGTAAAGTTAATGCTTTGGTTAATATACGTTCTGAACTAGATGACAACTCAGAGAAATGTATTTTCATTGGTTATAGTCCTCAATCAAAGAATATGGACTATATAATCAAACTATTGGAAAATTACTTATCAACAGGAATGTTCTTTTTAATAAAGAAGCAGCTTGGGAGTGGAATGGCAAGAAAGAAGATTCCATAGTCCATATTCCTATTCAATCAGAAGGAAATCATACTAAAATTCTTGAATCATCAGGTTCTTATCACTCCCCTCCTTCTAATAGTAATACTAATCTTTCTCCTCTTAGTAGCAGCAATAACAATTCTATTACAGCAAGCTGTCATTCTCAATCTTCGGCTTCATCCAGTGAAACACCACCAATAAACTTTTGTTCATTGAAAAATGTTAATGCAGCTTGTAGTTTTTCCTTGTTAGCTGCTGAGCCAACATGTTATGAAGAAGCTGCAAAGAAACCTGTGTGAAAAAATGCAATGATTGAAGAGATTCAAGCCATTGAGAAATACGAAACCTTAGAGTTAGTTGATTTTCCTAAAAGGAAGAATGTTATCGAGTTAAAGTAGATTTTAAAAATGTACAATGTTGATGGAAGTATCAAAAGGAATAGATCTCGACATGTTGCAAAAAGATATCCCCAAATACAAGGGATCGACTTTGAAGGGACATTCTCAACAGTAGCTCACTTTGAAAATGTTAGATATACTCTAGGCTTGGCTGCTCAACTTGGTTGGATTGTGTACCAATTTGATGTTAAGTCTTCCCTCCTAAGCGGTGACTTACATGAAGACGTATACGTCTCCCAGACTGAAGGCTTCATCTCTAGTGAACAGAAGAGCAAAGTATACAAATCAAAGAACACATTCTATGGTCTAAAAGAAGTTCCACGGGCATGGTATCGTAATATTGATTAATTTTTTGAAGAGAAGCAGTTCAAAAGAAGTGAGAATGACCCTACACTTTATGTAAAGAAGGGAGGTAATGGTGATGTTTTGCTTTTCTATCTTTTTGTTGATGATATTATATATATGGGCTCTTGTGAGTCAATTGTTTATTAATTTAAGAGTTGCATGATGAGTAAATTTGAGATGTCTAGCTTGGGTATGCTGTATTTTTTTCTTGGGCTTGAGGTGAGACAAAGTTTGTATGGAATTTTATTTCACAGATAAAGTATGTTACTGAACTTTACAGAAGTTCAACTTGATGAATTGCAATCCATCTCCCGCACCCACGGATATGAATGAGAAATTGGTACTTACTGATGGTACAGGTGCAACAAATTCTTCTTAATTTAGAAGCTTAGTCTAAACTACTTATCCCACAAAAGGCCTGATATAGCATTCTTTGTCAGTTTGCTTTTAAGGTTCATGCATAGTCTTTAGAAGCAAGACCTAGGTGCAGCCAAAAGGATCTTGTAATATGTTTTTGGTACAACAAGTTATAGAATTGGGAATGAAAAAAGTATCAGATTTCATATTACTTGGTTTTACTGATAGTGATTGAGCAGGTAGCTTGGAAAATCGCAGGAAATTAACCAAGAGTTTATTGGTCCAACTGAAATATAGTTGTGAAAACGAGGAGACGATTGGTATGAAGAAATAATCCTACTTTTCATAGTAGAACGAAGTATATCGACATCTTTCATTACTTCATTCGCGATCTAGTTGTTGGTGGAATAATCTCATTGAAATTTTAACGCAAAAATGATCATGTTGCTGATGTTCTTACGAAATCTCTTATCCACGACAAGCATGATTTTCTCCGACAACAAAAGAGTGTTGTTATTTTCAAGAAAGGAGGAGTGTTTACTAATTCTTCTACTTAATTCAGTTGCACAAAATCTGTTTGTGAGTCTTGTTTTAGGATTATTGGGTTTATGTTTTACCTAGTCAATGAATTATCTTCTTATTTTAGTGGATCATGTTTACCATTTTCCCTTTTTTTTTCCATTATTAGTTAGTTACTTTATTTTAGCTTAAGTAGTTAACCGTAAGCCTATAAATTGCAGTATGTGTTCTTGTTAGTTCAAAAATATTATTATTGAAAGTTGTTTTCTTTGCCATTCATCTCTTGATCCAACAAGTCATAATATGACTCGTGGTTTGATACCATTGGACGTAGGGAGACTCGTACATAAGAATATCCCACCGTTAAAATTTCAATGGTCAAAATTATTCATGTGATAAATTGTTTAGCTATTTTTTTTTGTTATTCTCTTGAAGTTTTGGGGTAACATTCAATAAAATTATATTGCCAAGTATTTTCAGGACCTAAACTTTCTATAATTGAATATTTTGTTAATAGGCACAACTCATTTAGGTTACATCATATTTATCATTTCTAATAATTTAGAAATATAAATTTACTTAAAACACTTGTCTTTCATTAATGTTATTAAATCATTTGCAATCACACAAATTCCTTTTTATTTACAACTATTTAATAAAATCGACATGCTATTATTGTACAATGCACATTCATAGAAATCAGTATATTATGAACACAAGAATTTCAAAATTTTAAATGTTTATTGAAAAAAAATCTTTAATGTGTTGATTGACTTTTCTACCCTTAAAAGCTATATTTAAAAAGATAAAACATTTTCGATAAAAAATTATATTCAGCTTTTCCTAATAATTTGAATCTAACTAAAATTTTGTGTACTGAATTGAGTTATTCATCTATCAGTTATGAATTTGATACTAATTCAAATTGATCATATCGAGAGACTTATACTAGAAAAATTCTATGAAATTTAATATAAATTAAGTAAAAACATGCTTATGCCTCTTAGCAGAGGTAGAAATTTTATACATTTGGTAATCAAAAGTATGAAATTGCAGATTTCTTAGTTTTATTGATAGTGATTGGGAAGGTAGCTTGGAAAATCGAGGGAGAACAAATGGGAATATTTTTAGTCTTTCTTCTGGAGGAATCTCATGGAGTTCAAAGAAACAAGATAGAGTAGGATTATCATCTCCAGAAGAAGAATACATGGCTGCAACTTTAGCAAGTTGTCAAGCTATCTGGTTAACGAATTTGTTAGTGGATCTTCAACAAGAGCAGATCGGTCCAACTGAAATATTGTGTGGCAACAAGGTGAAAAATACTATAACAAAAATCCTTCTTTCCACAGTAGGACGAAGCATATCGACATCCATTATCAATTCATTCGTGATACAGTTGTTGGTGGAATAATCTCATTGATATTTTGTGGCACAAATGATCAGGTTGATCATGTTCTGACAAAAACCCTTCTTCACAACAAGCATGACTTCTTGAGACAACAAATGAGAGTTTGTGATTTTGAAGAAAGGAGGTGTGTTGACTAATTCTTCATATTAATTAAGTTGCAAAAAATCAGTTTGTGAGTCTGGTTATTAGGATTAGTTGGTTTAAGGTTTTACCTAGTCAATGAATTATCTTTTTATTGTAGTGGGTCATGTTTACTACTTTTTCCATATTTCTCCATTAATAGTTAGTTGCTTTATTTTAGCTTAAGTAGTTAACTGTGAGCGTATAAATGGTAGTATGTGTTCTTATTTCAGTAGTAAGAAAATTGAGCAGTTCAAACACTTTATTTCTGAAAGTGATTTTCTTTGGCTTTCATCTCTTGATCCAACAAGTAATAGTATGACTCATAGTTTGATCTCAATGGTCATATAAAAACTCGTACATAGGAATAACCTGCTTTTAAAATCACAATGGTAAAAATTATTCTCTTGATAAACTTTTTAACATTTTTTTTGGTTTTTATGTTAAAGTTTTGGGGTAACTTTCTATAAAATTAAGTTGGCAAGAATTTTCATATCAAAACTTTCTATAATTAAATATATTTTTAATAGGCACATCTTCTTTAGGTTAAATCATAATTATATCTTTCTAATGATATAAAAATATAAATTAATTGAAAACACGTGTCTTTTATTAATGTTGTTAAATCAGTTGCATTCAGACAAAAAAAATTTATGCAACTGTTTAATATAATTGACATGGTATTATTATACAATGCACGTTCATAGAAATCAATATTTTATGAACTCATAAATTTCAAAATGTTAAATTTTTATAGACAAAAATATTTTTATAATGTTGATTAACTTTTATATTCTTAAAAGCTAAATTATTTGTTCAAAGAGATAAAATATTTTGGATAAAATTTTATATTTAGCTTTATCTAATATTTTTAATCCAACTAAAAATTTTCCTGCTGAATCAATTTTTTGATCTATTAGTCATGAATTTTATTTTAATTCAAACTAATCATATGCTGAGACTTCTATTAGAAAATTTTGATGATGTTTAATAGAAATTCAGTAAAAGCATGCATATTCCCCTATGCAGAGGTAGAAATTTATATTTTAAACTTATTAGTTTTATTAATACTATCTTGCTTAATTAATTTTATAAACATGTTTTATAAAAAATTTCCCTATTATTCATATTGTTCACTATTATTACTATAAAATAACAATAAAAATGAAGTCTAGGTGTTAGATATCTTTATTGTTGTCGTTGGAAACCAGTTTTTCGATCATGGTCATTTATATGATTTAAAATAAAAGTGAATTTTATGTAAAATCAACTCTTTTGTATGTTGGTATAATCAGGGGAGTAGGAACATGGGAACGGTGAAGTGAATCAATGACCAAAAGGGTTTTGGTTTTGTTAGTCATGATGATGGTCTTGATAATTTTTTATTGATCAATCTGGTATTAGATCTGAAGGTTTCCATAGCTTAGCTTATGGTGTAGTTTTTGAATTTGATGTGGAATATGGGAATTACGGTCGTACTAAGGTTGTCAATGTTACCGGCCCAGATGCTGCTCCTTGTCAAAGGAGGATCCCATGATGGTGGAGGTGGTGGAGGTGATTACTATGGTTGTGGTGGTTGATACGGATGTGGAGGTTGGAGATATGGTGGTGATGAAGGTGGTTATGGCAGTGGCAGGCGATATGGAGGTTATGGTGGATGTGGCGGCGGTGGTGGGAAGTATGGTAGAGGTGGCAGTGGAAATGATGGTGGTGGAAGAGGAGGAAGTGGGTGTCACAAGTGTGGGGAAGATGGGTATTTCGCAAGGGAATGTAGTCAAGGTGGTGGATATGGCCATCTTCCCAACCTTGGCTACATTCCCTTTCTAAATGACCATCTTCCCCAAACTTGTAACACCCAATTCCTCCTCCACCACCGCCACCATACCCACCGCCACCTCCACCACACTTCCCACCACTGCCGCCATATGTACCATCACCTCCATACCACCTTCCACTTCTGTAACCACCTTCATCACCACCATTTCTCCCACCTCCACATATATATAAACCAACACCACCATAGTGATCACCTCCACCATCACGGGATCCTCCTTTGACAAGAGCACCATCTGGGCCGGTATCATTGTCCGCCTTAGTGCAGCCAGCATTCCTAGGTTCCACACGGAACTCAGCAGCTTCACCATCAACTAAGCTACGAAAACCATCAGATCTGATACGAGATTGATAAATAAAAATCTCATCACCACAATCATTAGCAGTAATGAAACTGAAACCCTTTTGGTCACTGAACAACTTCACCGTTCTCGTATTTCGATGCCCATGATTACACATAAACTACCAGGAGGAGAATACAATGATTATACCTTGGATGCTAGAGGCAAGAGATAAAGAGGTTCAAACAAATCATTTGGTTGAGCACAAGATGTCTTTTTTTCAAAAAAAGGGTTTGAAAGTGGTATTGCCTTATAATTTATGTTTTGGTGTTTCACATAACCATAATAGGAAAAAATGGGATTCATGTTCCTACACTCTTATTCAAGTGAAAAGACTTGGTCCTAGTTCTCTCTTTTTTTTTTCTAGATATAAAATTAAAGAACAATACCTAAGAGATGTAATTCTCATATGGTGGACTCTCGTAGTTATGTATGAATGCATATATCAAAGCTATCCCATGTATAATATTATGGAAAATTAAAAAAAAATGTGAATCCAAAAGACTTTATCCTAGTTCTCTCTAAAAAGAATCATATACAAAGTGATAGATAACATATATTTGTTTCTCAGAATAAGGACACCAGACATACTTAGATACGAGAGAGTTACACTCTTAAGATTACATTAACAAAAGTTCTATTGAAATTTTCTCCAACAAAATTTTATAAATGTAATATATATATATATATGGAGCATCTAAGGACAATCCATGCAAAAGATTATAAGACTTTTGTTTAAAAATGAAAGGGGGGATTCGATGTATGCAGAAACTAAAGAGATACACAACACTACTAAAATAGTAGTAGAAACCACAACTCTTTAGACACAAGTGATGTTACCAACATATTCCTTAATGTTCCAAAGGGTGATACAGTGGACTCAAAAACCACCCTGACAGATTTTAAGAAATATAGAGAAGATACAAAGTATCATGCTAAGAGATCATATTTTAAGAGAAGATAATAAAATTGTTGATTGTCTAGAAAAAAAATAGCTCTTAATAGTGGAAATGGTGAATTCCAAAGCATACGAGAAATAGATAGTTAAGGGAAAAGGATGATCCACACACTAGACATTGGATCTATAATTGCAAAATGGAGGTTATAAAGGAGATGACCGAAGCTTATGAAATGAATCTCTATTATCAAATGTTAAATTAGGGTTTCTTAGTTTATTCTTACAAATTTATAAAATAAAACATTTTCCGTATGTAGATATATCTTGACCTTTCTACTACTAATAAGATGGCCATGCAAAGGTCAGAATCAATGAAGAGGGAGAAATGCAAATAAGAAATGAAGATTTATACTTACTGTTCATAGATGAGCAACAAAGGAGCACAAGGAAGAGCTTAATAACACTGATTTGCCACAGCATACCGAGAAGAAAGGTCTTGTTCTACCAAAGGACAAACATTTTCAGGCGTGGTAGGTCTTTTGGAGAGATGAAGAAGAAGAGGCGAAGAATAGGAAACCCTAGTACAAAGTAAAATGTCTAAGGAAGATAGTTTTTTGCTTTTGTTTTATATAAAGATGGGGTTGTTCCATTTTGGGCGGGCCAATCTCTTTTGTGTGGTAAGTAGATTTCGGCAGTAGGCCCAAATGAGTTTGTTTTTTGTTTAAGCTTCTTTCTCACATCAATAAAAGAACTATTTTTTTCTTAAAAAAAAAGGGGCCATGAGGTCATGAAACTTTATCAAACGACAATAGCGTGGATTTCATTCCTAACATTACCCCCAAATTTCTGTGGGAAATAACTTTTGTGATTTACTTTCTAAATTTGTTCAAACCCAACATAAGGCTTATAAAAATCTATTTACCAAATACATCAACAACATATAATCAGTATTACGGCTTTGATATAAACATGTAATTATTATTAAATAAAGACTATGATATAAATATAATTAAATTGTGAAAGAATTATCTACACAAGAAGAGAGGGAAGAGAGAGAAAATTTTATTTCACCTTTTATTCATATCTTTTCCCCCACATTAATGGGCTATTCATAAGCCAAAAAAACATTGGCCTAAAGAATATGTGGGACCTATATTCTTGGGCACAAAGGAAAAACATGTGGACAACATATTTTACAACACTCCCCCTTGATGTTCATGTAAAAGAAAAATTATAGTGAAAGAAAAAGTGTAGTAACATGCATTATTTGCTGCCACATTAAAAATCGCTTTAAAGAAGCTACGTGTAAGTTGATTGTGAGAAACTACTTGCAAAGCTAATTGTAAGCGGCTTATAAGAACATTATGGTTTAAGTTTTTTATAGAACCTGCTTGTAATTTGCTTATAGAAACTTGCATGCAGAGCTGTTTGTAAATTTTCTTCTTGATTTCAAACTTATCTAGAGAACTATGTAATCGACATCTACAATATGATGTATTTATTACTTATTGGAGTTCGTCAATAAATAATGTGTCTCGTTAAAATCTTATTAGGAAAAATCATGTGGGAAAAAGTCCTACTGAAGGAAAAAGAGTACACATATCTAGTAATATGCATTGAGAGTTGCCTCATTAAGAATCTTAACAGAAAACCGAGTTGGACAAACTTTGATTAAGGGAAAAGGAGTGCAGTGCGTATTTAATCCCCCCGATTAAAACATCACTTAATTTTTGTAAAGGATATCTCACAATCTTATACTTAGCCTTCCAAATGTTGATATTAATTGTGTCTTTGTGACAAAATCACATTCATGAAGATGTTGCATCATGAAGTCTATCATGATATGTTATTTTCTTGTCTATTTGATATGTTGAGTTAAGCCATTGATAATCAGTTAGTTTGTGACCTCGTCGGTATAGACAAAATTTTAATTCAACTTGTTTGTAGCAATAGGCAAGTGATAAATATTTTATCTGACTATATTGTAGAGTAATATAGTATGAAATTATTTCCACATACAAACAAATAGCTTTCTTGAGATCATACTTCATATATATCAAATGGTTTCATTCAGTTTCATAACCAATAAACATTTACAAGATTGGTTAGATAAATAAATTTATAAATCAATATTTTATTCCCTTTGAAAATCTCATCAATATGAGTAATGTTATATTTGCAAACACATCAATAAAATTATTATACCATGAATAATAATTGCAGGATACATAAGTGTATCAATTGAATTATGACATGGTACATTCTAACAATTTTAATGAAATCAAAATTGATTTTATGTTAAGCGATCTAATAACCATTTGGGTACTATTCAATGGAGTCGCTTTACAACCTTTTAAATACTTCGGGGATTTTCATATAATCTTTATTTGTCTAGATATATATTAAAATCATTTATTATACATATTCAAATTTTTCATATTTTGTAAGACTCAAAGAAATCTCATTGTAACCATCACAAGAGAACACATCTCCATAAAATAATTTCAGGACTTTTGCAAAAAATCTTTACGCCCAAAGGCACAATCCATACTTTATATTTTATAATTTTACTTGTCGAATAATAATCCATTTATATCCCACTAACATTATATTCAAAACATTACTTTTTTGAGTGAAATAAAATATACTTGGAATGGATATTTTCTTTCACCAATCATTTATCTATCCACACTTTTTGAGATATTTAAAATCAAGATCCTCATTATTATATATATTTTTGAGTGCTATATTATATTATAGATAACGTCGACGATTATTCGAAATCGACTCTATTATGACATAACTTGTTAAACTCTCTTTATTTATTTTTTATCATTTTTCAGGTACCTAAACCTTTTCCAAGATTTTATGAATTGTTATGTCGTGGTGCTCTTTCTAAGGGACTTGCCTCATTATTATAACCATTGTAGTAATTTTCTCCTAATCTTCTACTTCTTCAAGAAGCTTAATGTTTCGAATCGATTTATCTATATATCACGTTTCGGGCGTGCTGTAAAGTATGTCCTTTCAGGACCTTTCCTTGGAGTATTTATAACTGGATTATAATATAGGGTAATTGAATTCATCTGACAATTGACTAAATTTATTTTTTCAATGAGAGTCATACCAATAACAATAATAATTCATTATGCATAACTTATTTTTCAGTTGCTTATCATCCATCTCCCTAATGGTAGAGAATCTAACATTCACCCAACCTTATTTGGAGACTCATCTTCGTGTATTGTTGTCACGACCCAAAGTACACCCTAGCCGTAGCATGGCATTTAGGACCCCGAGAGGCCCTACATAAGCCACCTAGCATACATCATACAAGATAAAAGAAGTAAAGAATTCAAAAGATATCTTTTCATATTTCAAAGAGTTATTGGAGTAAATCAGAAGTCTTACATTTGTCTCAATAATCCTTCTAATACATCATAAGGAAAGTCAATGGGACGTAACCTATAAATAACATACAAGGTCTGAATACAGAAATGACATAAAGTTATAAATATATCTCGGTCCTCGGAACATGAGGAATCACCAATCTTCAAAGTCAATGGAACCAACTAGCCATGACAGTGAGGGATAGGAGCGTCGGACCCTACATCAATGAAATAATGTAGGAATAAGTATGCATTAGTACATGGAATGTACTAAGTAGGTGGCAATATGCATAAAAATAAACATGATAGCATGAATGGCTTAAAACATATAGGCATGATCATTCTTTTAAAATTTAAAGACTTAAAGAAGAAAGGACATGTGAATAATGAAATATGGTAAAATAAACATAAAGGACATAAGAAAACTTTGAAGAAACATAGTCATTCTGTGGTATTTTACATTTAACCGACAATAAGAGCATGAGATCTATATCATGAAATCTGGTATATCCTCATACCGAAAGAAGGGGATTTTACTTGCCAAGAGAGAATCTGTACATATCATCATTTGCTAAAGTGGATCCACTAGCAAGGTATTTTAAGAGAATCCTATGGGGGCACGTAGTTTTGGACGAGAGGTTGCTACTAGAGACTACCCAATTTGAGCCTCCACCTCAAGGCCCTCTCGGTGCTAAGTCCAAATCACAATGGAATAGATAAAAGTCAATTCTCATTTTAACATAGGAAAGGTGATGATCAATACCGATCCACACTTTCAAGATCAAAACATAGAATAACTCCTTAACAATAATTCAACATGGAAGAGAAAACCTTTCACCAATGTGAATTTATTTATGAGAAATATCTTTCAGAATCATGATCATCATAGTAAGTGTGAAATCCTTTCACAATAGCATTGATACATTCATTTCAAACCATTCCCCAAATTATTTATTATCAATTCATAAAAACATGCATATCTTTATAATTTCATAGTTCATAGTTTAAAAAATATAATTTAGACATGTGTAAATGTTATTTCAACTAAATATAATAGATTAACATCAAATTATTCATTAGAAGACTTAATCAACAATAATAAATCTAATTGGATGAAATCCACATATATAGAGTTGAAACCCTAATTTGATCGATTAAAGTTTAATTGGAACATTGGAACCTTAGGGGACCCATGGAGGAAAGGACTCCATGGGTTCACCCACATACCTTGATACTTAGAGCGCAAAATGAATGGAGGATTGAAGACTTGAATAGAACCCTAGCTCTTGTTCTTCTTCCTTAGGTTGAGAGAATTTGGGGAGAATGAATTTGGATAAGTATTGGGGAAATAGGAGAATGGGGTTGAAGTGGGTAGCTTTAGGACTTAAAAGCTTTATATAGGGCTTAGGGTAGTAGACAAAATTATATAGTATTTGTTTAAAACAATTATGAAATGACCAAAAAGCCCTTGAAAAATTAACAATTGAATCCTCTCTACGTTTTGGACCTACGATCTGTATCTATTTCTACGGACGTTGTTGGTCAACCGTAGAAAAGTTCAGAACCCATTGTTTTGCACCACTTTTGACAGATCCTGTCTACGACTCATAGTTCTCCCTACTGTCCGTAGAAACTAACTTTTCCCCTTAAAATATCAATAAGTCTGAGACCTCCCTACGAGACCTATAGACGACTCGTACATGGGCTAACGGGCCATCTTGGTGAACCGTAATAAAGGGGTACTAGGACTTGATTTTAGAAAATCATTTCCCCTCTTCCTACGGTTACCATGTACGGCCCATAGAAGCATTTACTGTTCATAGATGGGACCCTTAGACATAGCCTAAAACCCAAAATAAAACTTCATTTCTTCCATTCCCAATTTCTGAGGTGTTACAATATCTTCCCCTTGGGAACATTCATCCTCAAATGATACATAAGGAAATATAAGGAGGGTAGGGGAAGAGAACTAATAACCCAACATGAATACAACTTCATCAAATGGACAATATAAGGGAGGAACATCAACTCCATGCTTAAACATGTTCAAAACAATATTTCATAATGCAATACATACTCAATGCACATAATCATGAAGTAATCTATAATGACCCTCGGGGTTATTTCTGTGCTTTGAATGTGCTCTTCTTATTTTTCCCCTTCTCGTAGCTTCAGTATAACTTGTATGTGTTGTTGGCTTTTGTGGCACACTCCCTCAGGTGTTCAGTTGACTTTGGTGCTAGTTTTGAGTTTTCAAAGCTTTATGTTTTGGAAAGTTGACTTCAGTCAACATTTGGAGATTTTGATGTCGAATAGGAATTCTATCAGCTCCATCAGCTCCGGAAGGGCCATTTTTGTCTAGTCTAATGATTGGTTTGAGTTTTCATGCTTTCATCTAGAGTTGGTGCAATTAAGAATTTAGTCTTTTGACTTTTGCTCAAAATGGAACTTGGGGTAACTTTATTGGCAAACAGGCCCGTAATTGAATTTCCTTAGTGTAGTTAGCTCTAGAATGTCGAGTTTGGTCTAGAATAACCTTTGGTTTGATTTCCGCAGGTGTCGGGCTGAGTTTTTAGCTTTTTAAAGTTTTTGTGTAGCTTATTTATCAAAGTGTTGACTTTTGTCAACATTTGGATGAGACGACCTCCGATGGTTGTTTCTTTGATTTTCTTTAGTCTAGAATGTTGTTTCCAAGTGATTTGTACTTTTTGTTCGCATCGTTTAAACTCTGAATTAATTCTGAGGCCTTGTTCAAAGTTTTGAACACTTAGGCTTTTTTCTATTTTTGCTGGTGTATGGTGCAACGGCTTAAGTGAACTCTTGATCGCTTAAGCAAAGTCCACTTAAGTGACCAAGAGGTCGCTTAAGCAAAGTACATCAGAGGGGCGGAGGTCGCTTAAGTGACCCACCCTTGACTTTTTCGAAGGCCGTGGCCGCTTGGTTAGCGAAGGGCGCCTCTTTAGGCAGGGTTCACTCTAGAGAACATTTGACCGCTTAAGTGATGTTCCCTTAAGCGAATAAAAGTCAACTTTAGCAAAAATCGTTGGGATTATATTCTTATTTTTCAGTATTTTTCTTCCTCAAAAGAACCCATAACTTTAAGAGCTCGATCTACGGTGATTTGGGGCATTTCTTGGCTAATTTCTTTACATCTAAGGTAATTTTCTTCCTTTCCATCTTCTCTATGTTTGTAACACCTCAGATTCGAGAATGGCTAGAAAGGGGCAGTGGGAAAACTCACAGGTCAAAAAATGGACCATGGTACCCTTCACGGAGCCCCTAACGGGCCGTGAAGGGGAGGACAGTCCGTGAAGGGCGTTGTGGTAAGTCCCCTAGACCTGCCTCGCAGGAATCTCTCCCACAGAGGCCGAAACGGCCTGTGGGGAGGTTAATGGGCTCTCATTGGCGTCATCAAAATAAGTCCCTAGAAGGGTTCCTTCCCTAGCACACTGGTTAAGGACCACAGACTGTTAGACGGGACATGGTACCTTCGACGAGCCGTTGGGATGGTCGTGAATTGGTAACAGTTAATACCCTCCCTTAGGGACTTCTTCACGACCCGGCTCATGGGACGTGGTGCCTATGACGGGTCGTGAAGGCTCCCGTCAAGTGTGTCCTTCAGTTTTTAAGTCAGGGTCTTTTGGGTCTTTTCCAAATCGTTTTAATTCAATGTCATGTCGTTTCACCCTTAACCCAAAGTCCTATATAATGTTGTTTACCCCCAAAAATCACTCATTCAAGTCATTCTCTTAATTTACCAAAAATAAGAAGTTCATCTTACCCAAAATATTTCTCGCTCTAGAAGAAAAGAAGTAGTCAACTTAGTATTTCAAGATCAAGTCTCCAATTAATTAATTACTTAAGGGCTTTGTGTGCTAAGGTATGATAGTCTTCATCTATGGAGCCCTTTCCTCTATAGAGTTCTTAAATTCCACAATTTTGAAGTTAGAAATTTCCAATTGAAGTTAGGGTTTTCTTCTATGTTATGGGTTCCTTTCAATATTGATATAATGGATTGATTATGATCTTTTAAGCATGAATGGAGATAATTCCATGATTTTAAGATGAATCCCCATGAACCCATGCATACCCCATGTTTTCTAAGCTAAGATGTTGTAATGTGGGCTTTTAGCCATCAAAGAAGAGTTTATGAAGATATTTTTCTATGTTCAAAGATGAATTTATGATTTAAGATGCTTTGATAGTAAAGCTTATATGTTAATGTTGTTGTCGTGAAAGGATTTCTCATAGATCACTCAATACATGCATGTGAAAGGATTTTATCATATAAGGATTCTTAAGAGTTGAAAGGTTTTCTCAACTAACATAGAATCAAGTTTAGGAGCTATTCTAAAGAAAGTTAATTTGGATTGGCAATTTAAAGTGCCTCCAATGAAAGATAAGTCAATTAAAGAAGTATGACTATTCCGTGGGATTTATGCTTAGCACCGAGTGGATATTGAGATGGAAGCTCTCCCTTAGCTAGAGGTCGGGTTACTATCCCTTACCTATGTGCCACCATAGGATCATTGTCTTAGATAGACATGATTGTCCTAGATAGACATTACCTAGTGGATCCACGTAAGCTATAAGTTAAGGTTCTTGCCTTGGCAAGTGAGAACAGCTATTTTCGGTGTGGGGAAGACACAGGATTTCATGTTATAGCTCACATGGTCTCTATGTCGGTTAAGGCTAATTCCCACACTAAAGATTTAATACGGTTACTTAAAGAAGTATTTCCAAAGTGTTCTTAAGAGAAGTTTTACTTGCATTTGACCATGACTATTTTGATGCTTTCTAACCCTTTTCTTATGGTTTCAACTTGGTCTTTGCATGATCATGAAAAGGTCCTTTTACCATGATTTATATCTCTATACATTGCTATCATACTTGGTAAATATTTGTACTAACGCATACTCTTGCCTACATTATATTCTTCAATGTAGGTTCCGACATTACAAGTTCTCATGCCCGTGGCTAGGATTCACCTTGATCGTACTTAGTATTGGTGAGTCCTCATATTTTAAGGTCATAACCTTTATCTCTTTCAGTCCTTACTTTCAGATATTGTACGTGATACAAAGGTTACGTCCCGGTCACTCTTGATATAGTAGATGGCTATTGAGACTATGTAGAATTCCTCTTCCCTTTGTAAAGTTTTTTAATACGAAATGTTGTTTTAAATCTCTCGCTATATCTATAATATATGTTATACATGCTAAGTGTCTTGTGTAGGGCCTCTTGGGGTCCTATACGCCATGTTACTCTTAGGGTGTACCTTGGGTCGTGACAATATTTTTATGGCTTCAATTTCGTATGTCAAGATCGTTTCCGACCTCATATTCCTTGACTTCTATACTTGAGAGTATTGTATTTTTTCCATTTGATGTCCGGATTGAGTCCTGTTTGTGCCCATATTTCGGGCATGTGATTCTTGTCCCAATAATGACAGTATGATAGTTTTCCTTCATATTTTGGTTACGTCGATTCGTGGGCTGTTTAGGCCTAATTTCCAGTCTATTTTCTAGTTAGTGATATAGGTATCGTTGGATTCGTATTAACTTAATCATTGTGTTCTTGATAGCTTGGCAGTAATCTGAGGCTCTTCAGAAGGGAAGAGCATAGGGAATTCTAGTTCATGTGTGGTTTCCGGCCTTGAGGTAAGTTATGACTTCCTTTTCACACACATGGCTTACTTAGATAAGGTATATTTGGGTAGTATCATATGACTATGTTGAACCCTTAGGGTTGTTGAGCTTTATTGATCCTTGGGTAGTTATGGCCATAAGTTTGGTTGTTTTATTTATGCTTAGTCGAATAGGCCTTAGTGTAGGCAATCCTTGTGTGAGTAGTATCCTTAGACCTAGCCTCTAGGTTGCGTGAAACATAGGGTTTCATGATGTGTGATTATTTTGTATTGGTTTGACTGGTGGTATGGATTCTTCCTTGAGTTGTGCTTCGTCGTTGTTTGTTTATTTAACTATTGGGCCTAAGGCCGTGAGCTTGGATTAGCATGAGTCCCAGGTTAGTACTCTTGCATTGTGACGGGTATTATTCCCAATTTTATGTGTGTATACCCTGAGTTTATTGTGATGATACTTCTGTGGAGTGTCTATTTTTCATGAGTGGTGAGAAGGAAATGACTTGTTGGCAGTAAAGGAAGTTATTATTAATGAGTTGGAAGTCCTTGAGACTTGTGTTGCATAAAAGTGGTTAAAAGGCCCTTTTACTTGAACTACTGCACCTTTTAGCTGCATATACTCTAATCAGCTCGAGCTATAATACCTGGCGACCCAAAAGCTTGGCTGGCTACAGTTTGCCTTTGATTTAGGTCATAGATCCGCTTGAGGTATCATACCGGGTGGCCCAATAGTTGTGATGTACTATAGTTTACTTTTGATTCACATTGTAGATGATCTTGAGGCATCATATCGGGTAGCACGTTGATACATATATCTGGGTTATGGGTAAGCTCAAAGTGCCATGCTGGGCGGCCTGTGGATGAATATAGTCTGGTTATTGGCTTTCGGATAAGCTTGAGGTATTGTTGCTCCCAATTGCACAAACAAGTGTACGTGGCCGCGCAAGTAATATAGTAGCTATAAAAGAGTCGGATTTTCAAACTCAAAGGACTTGTCAATTAACTATTTTACTAAATTATACTGGCCTAATTATTTATTCAGGATTACCCAGGGCATTTAATTTATATTTAACTACAATGAATGCAAGAATAAAATAATAAAATTACTTACCGTGATTGTGAAAATTCCAAGGCTACAACATGTGTCAGGTTTCATGTATCACATCTCATGTATGAAGTAACTATGGTTATCAAATTACTGATTTATTAGGTTGATTTTATGATCACGGTCTCCCGACCTCTAATCGCCTACTCCAATTAACTGTCTAACTACATCGTTGAGTGGGGATAGGCATGCTCAATTGGCGAGAATTTATATTTCATCCTGTTTCGTAACAAAGCTTGGTGTTCGTCCGGGTGTCAATCCTAAAAACGAGTCTAATCAAGTGATCTGCAAGATAGATCAAGATCTTTGTATTCTTTGGTCTATCTACCTCTTCGTCTCCCAAGTCCAAGAAAGACAATATATTTATCTCTATGGTGATCAAGCATGAAATACTAAAATAAGATTACAAAAGTAATTTAAGTGATAACAAAGATTAATTCAAAATAATCGATGTTCAACAATTACCCATAGCGCAACCCCACAACAAGGGTTTTCAGCTACTTATGTCTAAAAAACTAAAAAAAAAAGGAAAGAACCCAAAAATATTGACGACTTTTCCCTATCAAGTATATTGTTCCTCTAAAGTATATTTTCCCCTAATAATTATTCTCATGGGCTATTTATAGATATATAAAACCCTAAGTAAAATAACAGAATTCAAAACAAATTGAAAAACCAAACCTAAAAGGAATTGGTTTCCTAGTTGTACGCGTGAAACTATAGCCGATTCAATAATTTTTTACATCTCTTCATATGCTGCCACGTGGCAGTGTGGTAATGAACAAGTAATTGACTTCTTTGATTTCTGCCAAACGTTTGAATATATACATAAATATTAATATAATATTCAATTTAATCCATTAAGCTGTCTGCCTGATTTCTTTTTATAATCTTCCATCTTTAATTTGTCTTAGCTCCAAACTTCTTGAGTTTTACACCAACTATCTCCTACAAATAAAATACACTATTTAGCATAATTCATAAAATTCATGCTCAAAAAGAAAAAATACAAAAAATATATGTGAGGCAAATAATTATTAAAAATATGTAATTTTGGCCTCACATCAACACCCCACACTAAAACTTTTTGCTCGTCCTCGACAAGCATTAAAGATCATTTCAAAATATCAATTTAGGAATCCCACCACTTTAGATGATACAAAAAAATTGGCCATGTACCAATTTCAAAACATCAAGTACACTTCTCAATCATCATGCAAGATACAAAAATAAACAACAAACCTCTAACCTCCTAAGCACAAGGAAGGACTTTAAACTCATCAAATTAAAGCTTGCTCAGCCACTCTCAAAAAAGAAAGATAATAAAATCACCTATATATCATGAAACAAGTTCCCACACAAAAATAAATAGTCCACACACTCCATTCAAGAGATTGAATATATATTAGGGACTTCATATCAAAGAATAACTCTCACAATCACAAATAATGTTCACATGTATGCATAAAGAACTATAGGCTTGTCCAAGGATGATCGAATCTGATCAAATAGGACTTTAACGGATTGTAATGTCTGCTAAAGGACGGGCAGGAAAACTATATAATAGTAGCTTACACTTTCCTAAGCACTTTGCACTTTTAGACTTCATCACCCATTATTTTATTCTGTTTATTTTAAGCCCTCTCTTCCACAATTATTTCACAAGTACTTCTCATCATCTAAAGAATGCTTCAATCATTTTTTTTCTACAATAATTTTTTATTTTGTTTTCTCTTGTTTTTTTCATATCACATATCACATTCTTTTAAAAATGGATTTTTCATCGCTTTGTAGCTATCATTGATTACCTTTTACACTCAACAACCCTTTTCTTTAGATTTAATAATTATGATAAGTCTATGCTACAGTGCTCAAAGAAATAAGGTGCAAAAATTAGGGATTCGACAAAATAGTTAAGGGAAAAATATGGCTGCCAACAAAAGTCTACAGGTTCAAAAGGGCTAACTAGTGATATAATCTCCAAAAAGGCTAAAATTTAAAAGACAAATCAAAGAAAGCCTATTATCATCTCCTTAATAAAGCAACACCTTTTATTTCGCTTATATAACATGCAGGGAAAGTTCTAAACTATGATACAAAACATAGAATAAATAAATTCTCAACACACAGTGCACAAGTATCAATCAAGATGGAATAATTCTACTTCTAAGAGAGACGTGATCATAACAAACTACAAAAAAAAAAGCTATAAACAAAGTCAGAGCCCTGAGCCTAGGTTTCAAAGAGTCTGCAATTTCATTAGCAATCAAGCATTCATAAGAAAGTACTACTCAAAATTAGACCTAAATAGCAAGTATCACACAACTCAAAAGGGTCTTACTTTTCTCTCCAAAAAATTAAAAATTTATTTCCTATAAAACAAACGATACTCGGTTCAAAGGGAATATCCTCAGGAAAAGAACTGAAAACAAAAGCCAAGGAACCATCCAAAAAAAAAAGAGTCAGTAAAACAGTATAAACTAGGAATTCATTCCTCCACCCCACACATAAAAGGATGCTATGTCCCCAAAGAATCAAATAAAATTTTAAACAAGGGTTAGGAATTGTCACGACCCAAGCCTACACGCTTGACGTGGATGGCACTCAAGAAGCATTGTTGGCCCCCAAATGAACCCTTATCCTAGCTGACTACAACTGGAAGACTATCTCATGCATACACAAGCATCAAACTGAAAGAATTGCTAAATCAACAGTGTAATAAATCTCAAAAATCTCTGAATATATTGATTATGAAACATAAGTTTTAAATAAAACATCTGAAACTGAAAGACTCTCTAAAACAGTATATCTATGAAGCCTCTATTATACAAAGATTAGTGTCGAGAGAAGAACCACGACTCCTCAAGAGAACTACTACTAAAAACTCATAAAACTGTAGTCCTCCAGAAGCAAGGATCTCTCACTCAAAAGCTGATGAGCGGATGAAGTGATCTCAACAGACTCTTGTTGAGGATCCTAAGAACCTATATCTGCATCATTTAAAGATGCAAGTCGAATGACATCAGTACATTGAATGTACGAGTATGTAATATAGCTGAATAGCAAATAACTAAATGAAAGGACTGTAATAGATATAGATATATACTGAACTGAATATAAAGAAATAAAGAAGTGAAATCATTAAAACTTTACATAAATACTTACTCATATCTGAACTCAAAATATTAAGTTATATAATAATACTAGACTTTTAACTCTATTTGGGAGATTCTATGTAACACCCCGACTTTTAAAACGTCTAAATTAACTCGTACCTTCATGAAAAGACAAAGAGGGTGAGTAATAAATTAAGAATGATGTGGTATGTCATATTTTAAGTTTTCAAGAGTTGTATCTCAAGTTTTGAAGTTAGGTAAGTGGCAAAATAAAAGTTATTGTAAGTTCCTTTTTAAAGATTTCTCTGAAATTTGGGTCAAATGTCTCGGAGGTTTTCTCCCAATTTATAAAGAGTTATGGGGCCTACGACCTATCAGATTGAAGGTCTACGGGTCTAGTTTTCAACGCGCCAAACAGTTTGTTCATACGACTTCAGAATAAAGAGATATTCACGTTTTCGCGAGACTGCACAAGCAGGCACGTGAGGTGGGGCCCTAGGTCGGTGGAACTTTTTTTATATCTTCTTCTTCGACTTTTTCTTCATTTTTTTTAGTTAAGAATCTTAAAACTTAGAAAACCCATTTCTAGGATCAACCAAATTATAGATTTTTTTGACTTAAGTCCTTGACGAAAGTTATTCTACGCGTTGAGCTCGTCATCATGGTATAATTTATTTTATCGATTTCGTAGCATACCATACTTTGTTGTTGGGACAGAAAGGGTTTGGACATATTTTAAGGTTTTGAGGTGTATTATGAACTTGAGATCAAGGTAAGACCCTTCTTTCATCGACTCTAACTTTGATAAGCCGCAAATAGCAATTTGCGATGGAAATACACATCTTTTATCAGATTATTGTGGTATCTTTTATTCTTGTGTGTTGATTATAGTCCTGTCTTGTTGTAGTATCGAAGGAGGTTGTGAGTAAAAGTCGTTAGGCCATGTGAATTAAGCGAAAAAAGGTATGTTAAGGTTTTTCCCTTCTTACAGCATGTTTCCTTAAAGCGTAGGAGCAATGTAATTAGGTTGTTATCGTTGTTATACTTGTAGCCATTATTGTTGATTGTTGGCTACTCTAGTGGATATAATCCTCCCTTTTCGGGATTCTTATTCAGTTAGTAGCGTCCCTATGTTGGACACGGCTTAGAGGCTATTCGTATAGATTGCTTATAGCTAAATTGCTCGCTTTTAGCTATTTGATTGTTATTGTTTCCCTTGGGGCTATTGTGGTTAGTTGCAGGAATGTGATCTATGCCTAGAAGAGCTATGAGTTGCCTACGGGGCTATATTGATGCCTAAGAAGGCTATGTGCTGCCTACAGAGCCATGTTGTTGCCTAAGAGGGCTATGAGTTATCTATCAGCTACATTGCTGCCTAAGAGAGCTATGTGTTGCCTACGGGGCTATATTATTTCCTAAGAGGGCTATGTGACTCCCTACAGGGCTAGGGGACTACCGATAGGGATATATAGACTTATTGGCACCTTTTAGGCTTATGGGGGCCTGGGTAGGTGGTCTTGTGTGTTGTTTGTACCTGACGCACTTATGGGGGCTTGGTTAGGTTGTTGT
Source organism: Solanum etuberosum (assembly GCA_029582245.1). Lineage (NCBI taxonomy): Eukaryota > Viridiplantae > Streptophyta > Magnoliopsida > Solanales > Solanaceae > Solanum > Solanum etuberosum. The sequence continues at coordinate 114,854 of JAJONR010000574.1, forward strand.
TTTATTATTTTTGATCTGTTTAGATTTAGGAGCAGGTCAGTACACTTATCTTATCATTGATTTATTTATCGGATTACTCCCGGTATATTAGGATACCTGCTTAAAGACTATTGCCTTTCATACTCGGTATATTATTTCGTACTGATGCCCCATTGCCTGGGGGTACTGGATTCATACCTGCAGGTCCCGACAGATGACCCAGTAGACCTCCTCAGCAGCAGGATTGACTTCTATCCAGTTGGCTAGCCCCTTTCATCCGGAGCTTCCAGAGTTGGGAGGTTTGTTAGCTTTTGTTGTATATATTTTTATGCGTAGGCTGGGGCCTGTCCCGCCAATATTCACTATTCTTATAGGCTTGCAGACTAGTGTATGGGTTGTATAGCTACGTTATGTCCATGCTAGATTAGTTTGTTGGTTTGCTGAAGTTTGTTAGTTGTTTGATGTATTGTCTTGATATATACCTGCTTTCAGTTTCAGTATAGATATCATGGTGGCCTCGACGGCCCAATCAGGACTTCTGTGCTAGTTGGATATTTCTTTATATGAACTCTTGGGAGTAACTATTTCTTTTATAGATCTGTTGACAGGGGCCTTTCCGGCTGAGGGCTTAATTTTAAGCCGCGATATACTTGTTTATTTTCTTGATTACGTGTGGCTGCCATGCGCTATTAGCAAATGGCTCAACAGGGTCAGCTCGGGCCTTAGTTTTGGCATTAGGAGCTAGTTGCACCCCTTGAGTTTGGGGAGTGACAAACTTGGTATCAGAGAAACGTCGTGTCCTAGGGAGTCTGCAAGCCGTGTCTAGTAGAGTCTTATTTATAAATGTGTTGTGCACCACATTCGATAAGCAAGAAGCTACCGGGCATGTCAGAATGACTATCCTTCTTTTGCTCACCTCGTTTTATAGAGCGGTGTCTTAAGGGTTTAGGTTTCTGGCTTATAATTGATATTTGTAAGCAGATAGAGATGGCAGACACCAGACAGAGGGCTAGACACAGCTGCAGGCGAGGGTACCGGCAAGGTACCACATGTGGAGGTAGCCCATTGTGAGACCTAGGGGAAGATAGCCTCTCAGCTCCCTATAGCTTCTCCACTGCTTCAGGAGCCTCCGAGGGCTACAGGACCCTGACTCCACCAGCAGTACCACCTCTAGTTCCTCCTATTCCATCTAATAAGGATTTCAAGAGTGCAGTATGTATGTTAGCACAGTTAGTGGCTGTACAGCGCCAGCCAGTTGCGCCAGATGTTGCCAAACCTTCTGAGGGGCCTGGAAGTTCGAGAGTTTGTGAATTTCTTGCCTTGAATCCTCCACAGTTTACAGGGACAGATCGCAGAGAGGACCCTCAACACTTTGTTGATCAGCTTCATAGGATCTTCGGAGTCACGCATGCTTCAGCGACTGAGTCAGTTGAGTTAGCAACATTTTGATTGTGTGATGTTGCAGTACTATGTTACGAAATTTGGGAGAGATCTAGGGGAAAAGATGCATATCTAGTCGCTTAGGATAGCTTTACAGAAGCTTTCATAGATCACTATTTGCCTCGAGAGATTAGGGATGGCCGGGTGGACCAGTTTCTGAACCTCCAACAGGGCAACATGAGTGTCTGAGAGTACGGGTTGAGATTTGATTCATTTGCTAGATATGCACCAGCATTTGTTGAGACGATGCATGACAGGGTGCGTAGATTTGTGGGAGGGCTTGACTCAGACTATGTCGACGCTTGTTCTACCGCTGCACTAAATGATAATATGGATATCTCTTGAATTCAGGCCTTTGCACAAGGCATAGAGGATCACCGACATCTACTGTATATGAGTGAGAGTGTCGAGAGAGAGAGACAAAAGAGGGCTAGGCCCGCTGGTTCACAGGGAGATTCTCAGGGTGGTCCTAGACCCCCATATTCTAGTAGGCCACCTAGACCTCCACCTCAGCAGTTCCAGGGTAGTAGATTTGATTGTCAAGGACAGTCAGGCCCAAGTGAGGGTTCACGAGAATCAGGCTCTCAGCAGCAAAGGGGCTCAGGCCAAGCTAGGACAGCCCCGTCGCATTGCTCTACATGTGGTAGGATGCATTTCGGGAGGTGCAGGTAGGGTTCCACAGGTTGCTATTCTTATGGACAGGACGGGCATAGGTGCAGGAAATGCCCGACCATAAGTCAGGGTGGTATAGGTCAGTTGACCAGGTAAGTAGTAGGTTGCTCCTCATCAGCACCGTCTACAGGGCGTGGACCCTAGACTTCAGCAGGTAGAGGCAGAGGTGGAGGCATAGAGGGAGCATCTAGTTCTGGTAGTGGCCAAAATTGTACATATTCACTAGCCGGCCGATAGGACTCAATGTCATCACCAGATGTTTTGACAGGTGCATTGATTGTTTGCTCCTATTGTGTTTATGCTTTGATAGATCCTGGATCTACTTTGTCTTATGTTACTCCATTTATAGCGAGGAAGTTATGTATAGTAGCAAAGTCATTAGATCGACCCTTTATTGTATCTACACCAGTTGGTGAGTCTCTTATTGCAGTAGAGTGTATCGAGGTTGCATGGTAGAAATTATCGTCCGGCATACCTCTCTAGACTTGGTAGAGTTAGATATGGTTGATTTTGACGTCATTATGGGTATGGACTGGTTAGCGTCTTGTTATGCTAATGTTGAGTTCCAGACAAAGATTGTTAGATTCTATTTTCCAGGAGAGGTAGTTCGGGAATGGAAAGGCGATATAGAAACACCGAAAGGTAGATTTATTTCCTATCTTAAAGCGAGAAGAATGATTACTAAGGGTTGTATTTATCATCTTGTTCGCGTTCATGATATAGATGCAGAACCACCGACTCTTCAATCTATTTCGGTATTTAATGAGTTTCTAGATGTATTTTCAGACGAGCTTCCTGGTATCCCTCTAGAATGGGAAATTTATTTTTCTATCGATATGCTTCCAGGTACACAACCCATATCTATCCCTCCTTATAGAATGGATCCTACTGAGCTAAAGGACTTGAAGGATCAGCTGAAAGACTTGCTGGATTAAGGCTTTATCAGGCCTAGTACTTCACCATGGGGTGAACCAATGTTATTCGTGAGGAAGAAAGACTGCTCACTGAGAATGCGTATCGATTACCGACAGCCGAATAAGGCAACTATAAAGAATAAGTATCCCCTTCCGAGGATCGATGGCTTGTTTGATCAGTTACAAGGTGATGAGTGCTTCTCAAAGATTGATTTAAGATCAGGGTACCACTAGATACGAGTTCGAGAGAAAGACGTTCCAAAGACAACTTTTAGAACCAGATATGGACACTTTGAGTTCTTGGTAATGTCTTTTGGATTAACTACTGCCCCAGTAGTGTTCATGGACCTGATGAATAGTATATTCAGGCTGTATCTAGACTTGTTTCTGATTGTATTTATTGATGATATTTTGGTGTATTCACGTTCAGAAGCTGAGCATGCAAATCATTTGCAAGCAAACCTTCAGGTTCTTCGAGACTGAGAACTTTATGCAAAGTTTTCTCAGTGTGAGTTCTGGTTCGACTCTGTAGTTTTCTTAGACCATATTGTATAAGATGTAGGCATTACGGTTGATACACAAAAGATTGAGGCCGTAAAGACTTGGCCAAGACCCATGACTGAGGTTCGTAGTTTCTTAGGGTTAGTTGGGTACTACAGAAGGTTTTTACAGGGGTTTTCTTCACTTTTAGAACCATTAACGAAGTTGACTCAAAAAACAAATAAGTTCCAGTGGACTGAGGCTTGCGAGCATAGTTTTCGGGATCTGAAGGACAAGTTGACATCAGCACCAGTTCTAGCATTGCCAGAGGGTTCAGAAGGCTATGCACTGTACTGTGATGCTTCTGGTGTTGGGTTGGGATGTGTTCGAATGCACTATGGTAAGGTTATCGCATATGCTTCAAGGCAGTTGAGGAAGCATGAGAAGAACTATCCGACCCACGATTTAGAGTTGGTGGCAGTTGTGCATGCGTTAAAGATATGAAGACACTATTTGTATGGCGTTCATGTTGACATCTTCACAGATCATAAAAGTCTTCAATATATATTTAGATAGAAGGAGTTGAATCTGCGACAGCGTCGATGGCTTGAGTTACTGAAAGACTACGACGTGGATATTTTATATCATCCAGTAAAGACGAATGTGGTAGCCGATGCCCTTAGTCGAATATCTATTGGTAGTTTATCCTATTTAGGTGTTGAGAAGAGTGAGCTAGCACGAGAGCTTCATCTGTTAGCTAGCTTGGGATTCAGATTGTTAGAGGCAGATGATAGTGGGGTCAAAATTCAGGACACAACCGTATCATCTCTAGTTGTAGAGGTAAAAGCACGGCAACAGGAGGATCCTAACTTAGAGCATCTCAGAGCCAAGCCTCAGGATCAGCAGTCTTTAGCATTTGATATAGCAGGAGATGGAGTCCTCAGATATAACGGTCGATTGTGTGTTCCAGATGTTGCAGGGCTTCGACATCAGATTATGGAAGAGGCACATCATTCCCGTTATTCTATTCACCCATGTTCGACGAAGATGTTCCATGAGATTAAGGAGATCTATTGGTGGCACGGGATGAAGAAGGACGTTGCTGAGTTTGTGGCACAGTGTCCTAACTGCGAACAGGTGAAGGTTGAGCACCAAAACCGCGTTGGGCTAGTCCAGGAGATAGCCATTCCTTTGTGGAAGTGGGAAGAAATTAATATGGATTTTATTACAGGGTTACCTCGATCGCGTCGTAAGTTTGAATCTATTTGGGTAATTGTTGAAAGACTAACAAAATAAGCCCACTTCTTACCAGTCAGGACTACTTTTACAGTCGAAGACTATGTCGGGCTCTATATTAGAGAGATTCTTAGGCTACACGGTGTCTAGTATCTATTATCTCTGATAGAGGAGCACAATTTACCACTAACTTCTGGAAGTCCTTCCAGAAAGGACTGGGGACACAGGTTAATCTTAGTACAGCCTTTCACCCTTAGACAGATAGTCAGGCTGAGCGCATAATTTTGACACTCGAGGATATGTTATGGGCGTGCGCACTAGACTTCAAGGGAAGTTGGGATGACCACTTGCCTCTTATTGAGTTCGCATACAATAATAGTTATCATTCCAGCATCGGGAGATGGCACCTTATGAGGCTTTGTATGGGTGAAAATATAGATCCCCCATTGGATGGTTTGAGGTAGGTGAGTCAGGGTTTATTGGACCCGATTTAGTACAGCAGACAGTGGAGCAGGTTAAGCTCATTCGGGAGAGGTTGCTAACAGCTCAAATCCAACAAAAGTCATACTCAGATGTGCGACGAAGGGACTTAGAGTTTTGTGTCGATGACTGGGTATACTTAAAAGTCTCGCCTATAAAGGGTGTTATGAGATTTGGCAAAAAAGGCAAGGTTAGTCCAAGATTCATTGGGTCATACCGGATCATTCGGAGGGTAGGATGAGTGGCTTATGAGTTAGAATTGCCTTTGGGGATAGAATTTGTTCATCAAGTTTTCCATGTATCGATGCTACGGAAGTGCATAGGAGACCCTTCTCGGGTTGTCCCAGTTGAGGATGTTCAGATTACAGAGGAGTTGTCCTACGATGAAACTCCAGTTTCCATATTAGATCGACATGTTTGTAACTTGAGGACCAAAGAGGTGGCTTCAGTTAAAGTATTGTGGAGAAACAAGATTAGAGAAGAGGTGACCTGGGAAGCTGAGGATGGCATGAGGTCCAAATATCCTCACTTCTTTCATACCCCAGGATGACGGCATATCAGTTTATATTAGTGCATTGAGGTAAGATACTTATCTGATTTTTTATATTGTTGCTTATTATTAGGGTTGTTGTCATTGTATTTTTGCTCGCACTGTTATTGCGGAGCTATAGTTCTTAGCTATTTATATTGTCCTGTGAGACGCCTAGGTTAGAATTTCTACGTTTCAGGTTCCTGGATAGTCACATTTACAAAGGATACTCTGCCAATTTTTTGGCAACTCCTAAGGATTTAACCGCGTGACTTAGATTTTTCATTCGAGGATGAATGTTTCTAAGGGGGGAAGGATGTAACACCCCAACTTTTCGAAATGTCTAAATTAACTCGTACATTCGTGGAAAGACAAAGAGGGTGAGTAATAAATTAAGAATGATGTGGTATGTCAGATTTTAAGTGTTCAGGGGTTGTATCTCAAGTTTTGAAGTTAGGTAAGTGGCAAAATAAAAATTGGCGAAAGTTATCGTAAGTTCCTTTTTAAAGATTTCTCTGAAATTTGAATCAAATATCTCGGAGGTTTTCTCCCAATTTATAAAGAGTTATGGGACACACCACATATCAAATCAAAGGTATACGAGTCTAGTTTCAAATTCATCAGACCATTCGTTCATACGACTTCAGAATAGAGAGATATTTATATATTTGCAAGACTGCGCAAGCAGGCACGTGAGGTAGAGCCCTAGATCGGTGGAACTTTTTATATATCTTCTTCTTCGAGTTTTTCTTCATTTTTTTATTTAAGAACCTGAAAACTTAGAAAACCCATTTCTAGGATCAACGAAATTATAGATTTTCTCGACTTAAGTCCTTGACGAAAGTTGTTCTACGCGTTGAGCTCATCATGATGGTATAATTTGTTTTATCTATTTCGTAGCATATCGTACTTTGGTGTTGGGACAGCAAGGGTTTGGAAATATTTTTAGGTTTTGAGGTGCATTACGAAATTAAGATCAAGGTAAGACCCTTCTTTCATCGACTCTAGCTTTGATAAGCCGTAAATAGCAATTTACGACGGAAATACATATCTTTTATCAGATTATCGTGGTATCTTCTATTCTTGTGTGTTGATTATGCTCCTGCCTTGTTGCAGTATTGAGGGGGGTTGTGAGTAAAAGTCGTTAGGCTACGTGATTTTAGCGAAAAAGGTATGTTAAGGCTATTCCCTTCTTACGACATGTTTCCTTAAAGCTTAGGAGCAATGTAATTGGGTTGTTATCGTTGTTATACTTGTAGCCATTATTGTTGATTTTTAGTTGCTTGAGTGGATATAATCCTCCCTTGTCGGGACTCTTATTCAGTTAGTAGCGTCCCTATGTTGGACACGACTTAGAGGCTATTCGTATAGGTTGCTTATGGCTAAATTGCTTGCTTTTAGCTTATTGGATTGGTATTGTTTCCCTTGGGGCTATTGTGGTTATTTGCATGAATTTGATCTATGCCTAGAAGGGCTATGAGTTGCCTATGGGGTATATTGACGCCTAAGAAGGCTATGTGCTTCTTACAGGGCCAAGTTGTTGCTTAAGAGGGCTATGAGTTGTCTATAAGCTACATTGATGCCTAAGAGAGCTATATGCTGCCTACGGGACTATATTATTACCTAAGAGAGCTATGTAACTGCCTATGGGGCTAGGGGACTGCCGATAGGGGTATATAGACTGATTGGCACCTCTTGGGCTTATGGGGACCTTGGTAGGTAGTCTGGTGTGCTGTTTGTACCTGCCGAGCTTATGGGGGCTTTGTTAGGTTGTTGTTTTATTATTTTTGATATGTTTAGATTTAGGAGGAGGTCAGTACACTTATCTTATCCTTGAATTATTTATCGGATTACTCCCAATATATTAGGATACCTGATCATAGTCCATTGCCTTTCATACTCGGTACATTATTTTTTACTGATTTCCCATTACTTGGGAGTACTGTATTCATGCTTGTAGGTCCCGAAAGATGACCCAGCAGACCTCCTCAATAGTAGGATTGACTTTTATCCGGTTGGCTAGCCCCTTTCCTCCGAAGCTGCCAGAGTTGGGAGGTTTGTTAGCTTTTGTTGTATATATTTTTATGGGTAGGCTGGGGCCCTGTCCCACCAATCTTTTCTACTCTTAGAGGCTTGCAGACTAGTGTGTGGGGTTTATAGCTACGTTATGGCCATGCTGGCCTAGTTTGTTTGTTTTCTGAAGTTTGTTAGTTATTTGATGTATTGTCTTGATATAAACATGCTTTCAATTTCAGTATAGAGATCATGGTGGCCTCGACGGCCCAATCAGGACTTCTTTGCTAGTTGGCTATTTCTTTATATGAACTCTTGAGAGTAGCTGTTTCTTTTATAGATCTGCTTACAGGGGCCTTGCCGGCCGAGGGCTTATTTTTAAGCCGAGATATACTTGATTGTTTTCTTGATTGCGTGTGGCTGCCATGCGCTAGTAGCAAATGGTTCAGCAGGGTCAGCTCGGGCCTGAGTTTTGGCATTAGGAGTCAGTTGCGCCCCTTGAGTTTGGGGCGTGACATTCTATAACCGACAATAATCACTATGAGGTACGTTATGATACAGCATCCCGCCCATGCTGCCAGAACTGTCCTATACCGTGCCGGGGTATAAAACCTTTCAACTTAGTGGATCTACGAAGAAATAAGGATTCATCTAAAAAGTATGATCATTTACCCATATTGGCATACATGGTTTATGAGGATTTTGAATTGCCTAACCTCATCCCAATATCAGTGCTCAATAATACTCCCAATAATATATATACTCATGCTCAAATGTATAAAACATACTCTTTTTCTGGTTTGAGATAATTTCTCAAACTATCCTCTTAAAAGAGGTAACCGATCTGAAATACCTCTGAAATCATTAATGCATTTAGAAATCAAAGTTTTTCTTTTCTCAATGTAAAACCTGATACCTTTGGGAATAATTAGTTCCCTTATACTCTAAATCAATTCATATTTGAAAACTCTTTCTCAAAACTATATCAAAAATCATATTGTGATCTAATCATTGATGTCTCGAGAAGTCATACTACATAACCATTGATGGCATATCTAGATACCATCTGTCTTAAATATAGATGGCATACTCGACTGTCATACTAATTATGTTTTAAAACTCATTCTCAAAACTCATCTTTGATTTCTCAGAAAATCAGTTTAAGACAAAAATGTTTGTATTAAAAGGTTCTCAAAAATTATAACTCAAAATAGGGTTCATGTTGAAATATAGACGTGATAAAATTAACTCAAGAATCTCAATAACAATATGAAAAACTCAGTACTAAAAAATGAAGAACTAAAGAACTCAACGATACTACTCATCTCAAGAATACTCAAAATCTAATGATAGAACCCTAGATTACTATTTTACTTATTTAAAAGTAGATTAAGGGCACGATGACGAACTAGTCCAACACTATGATAGCCTTACATACCTGGAAGAACAAGTTTCTTGAAGAATCTTGAAGAAGAACTTGATTATAATCCTTGAAACCCTACATTGAAGGAAAACGATAAAGAAAATCTTTTTTAAAATTCTTAAATTAGTTTCTTGAAACTCTATGGCCAAGAATTAGGATTCTCATTAATGATTCATAATTGTATGAAAAAATTTGAGTTGGAAAGAATGAAATTCTTGGAGAAGAACTTACCTTGAAGAAGAATCTTGAAAAATATTGAATGAATCTTCAATGGATGTCCTATGCTTTGATTTTTTTTTCTTAGGTTTTGTCTTAGGGTTTGAGAGAGAAGAGAATTAGGGATTAAGAGATTAAAATCTGATTGTTTTGGGCCTTTAATTAGTCAAAAAACTCTTCTATTATCCCCTTCAGATATTTGAAGTTTCTTGGGTTTGGCTCATTACTATAGAAGGTTTTTTTAAGGTTTTTCTTCGATCGCTTCTCCATTGTCTGCATTGACCCAAAAGAACGTTAAATTTGTATGGTCTGAAGTGAGTGGGAAGAGTTTCCAAGAATTGAGAAGAGGGTTCGATGGGTTTGTTGTTTATTGTGATGCTTCAAGGATTTGACTAGGGGGTGTCCTTATGCAAAATGGGAAAGTTATTGCTTATGCTTCACGGCAACTTAAAATCCATCAACTGAACTATCCTACCCATAATTTTGAACTAGCGACAGTTATTTTTGCCTTAAAATTTTAGAGGCATTATTTGTATGGTGTTCATATTGATGTCTTTACCGACCACAATAGTTTGCAATACGTGTTCAACTAAAAGGATCTAAATCTTTGCTAAAGGAGGTGGTTGGAGTTACTAAAGGATTATGACATGAGTGTCCTCTATCACCCCTGCAAGGCGAATGTGGTGGTGGATGTTCTTAGTCGGTTAACAATGGGTAGTGTTGCCCATGTAGAAGAAGATAGAAAGGAGTTTGTTCAAGATGTTCATAGATTGGCCCGATCGGGTGTTTGGTTTTGATTCCACCAGAGGTGGTGTTATGGTTCTAAATGGTTCAGAATTATCATTTGTGTCGTACGTGAAAGCCAAGCAAGTTCTTGACCCGATCTTGGTTAAGTTAAAGAAAGTGGTACTTAAAAAGTGTGTTGAGGCTTTCTCCCAAGGGGGAGATGGTGTGCTTCGATATTAGGGTCAGTTGTGTGTTCCCAATGTTGATGGCGTCAGGGAGAAAATCTTATTAGAAAACTATAGTTCTTTATATTTAATTCACCCAGGAGCTACAAAGATGTATCGTGACTTGCGGAAGGTCTATTGGTGGAAAGGATCAAAAAGGATATAGCGGAATTTGTGGTTAAGTGTCCTAATTGTCAACAAGTTAAAGTTGAGCATCAAAAGCCGGGAGGATTGTCCCAAGATATTAGTATTTCTATTTGGAAGTGGGATGACTTTAATATGGACTTTATTGTTGGGTTACCCCGCACCCTGCGACAATAAAACTCGATTTGGATTATTGTGGATCGTATGAAAAAATTGGCTCATTTCGTTCCCATCAATGTTTCTTATTCGGTGGAAGACTATGCTATGTTGTACTTGAGGGAAATAGTTAGGTTACATTGAGTTCTCCTATGCATTATCTCTGATCGTGGTACCCAATTCACTTCTCAGTTTTAGAATTCTTTCCCAAAAAAAGGCATGGTACTTGTGTTAAGCATAGTACAGCCTTTCATCCTGAAATCGATGCCAAGTGAATCGTACTATACAAACTTTGAAAGATATTTTGGGAGCTTGTGTGATTGAGTTCAAAGGTAATTGGGATGATAATTTGCCTTTGATTGAGTTTACTTATAATAATAGCTAGTATTCTAGTACTGGTATGGCTCCATTTAAAGCTCTTTATGGTAGGAGGTCTAGATCTCCTATATGTTGGTTTGAAGTTGGTGAGATTGTTTTGATAGGTCCTGAATTGGTGCATGAGGCTATGGAGAAAGTTTGGCTTATTAGAGAAAAGTTGAAAACAACTCAAAGTCGACAAAAGTCCTATGCTAATGTTAGAAGAAGAGATCTTGAATTTGAGTTAGATGATTGGATCTACTTGAAAATTTCACCCATGAAAGTTGTGATGAGGTTTGGGAAGAAGGAGAAGCTTAGTTCCCCTTATGTGGCTCATATCAGATTTTGAGGCGTACTGGAAAAGTTTCTTATGAACATGATTGGCCTAATGATTTAGTATCGATGCATCCAATTTTCCATGCCTCTTTGTTGAAGAAATGCGTTGGCGATCTGACATCTATTGTACCATTGGAAAGTCTTAGTATAAAAGAGAGTATTTCATATGCAGAGGTTCCGATTGAGATTTTTTACAGGCAAGTTAAGAAATTAAGAAACAAGGTAGTTGCATCTGTAAAGGTCTTATGGAGGAATCAAAGAGTTGAGGTTTATTACTTGGGAAGCCAAGGCCGATATGATATCTTGTTACCCCCATCTGTTTCCCTCCAATCGTACTCTAGCTTGAGGTATTTAGTTCCTCATGGTCCATCCTCCTATCTTAGTCATTCTCGTTTTTCCTCATGCATGCATATTCAAAAAAACACTTAGTTTTGAGATTTTGATTCATCTTAGATTGATTTCTCCATAATTATGTACATTGAGTATGATTTGCATATATGCCTTATGAAATGATGTTTTAAGTATGTTTGAGCTTGGAGTTGACGTTCCTCCTTGATATTGTACATTTGAGTTAGTTACATTCATGTTTGGCTGTTAAATCTTCTTCCCTACCCTCCATATGATGTCTTGAGCTCCATTTGAGGATAAATGTTCCCTAGGAGGAGATATTGTAACACCTCGCATTTGGAAAAAAAAATAGAAAAAAAAGGGTTACAGGCTGTGTCTACGGTTCCCATCTATGGACCGTATAAGCTTCTACAGGCTGTAGATGGAAACCGTAGGAAGTGAGAAAATAATTTTCAAAATATTAAGTCCTAGTGCCCTTTTTTATGGTTCACCAGGACGGCTCGTCAACCATCGTACAAGTCGTAGGTAGGACTCATAGGTGAGTCCCAGACTTAGTGAAATTTTGAGGGTCAAAGTGGTTTCTACGGTTGGCATGTACGGACCGTAGGAAGACCTACGATCCGTACATGTGTTCCGTCAAAATTTGGCCCAAATAATAGTTGCTAAACCTATCTACGGTTGACAAGTACGGTCCTTAGAAGGACCTACAAATTGTAAGTCCAAACCGTAGGTGGGATTTGACAGTTGTTTTTTATGGGCTTTTCAGTTCTTTCCTAATTATTCTAATCCTGTACTTTCTCTTTTTACTTTATACCCTAAGCCCTATATAAATGTTTTAAGCCCCCAATTTACCCATATCAACTCATTCTCCTAAATTTTGTAAAACTTGACCAAATTCATCCTCCCAATTCTCTAAAGTCTAAGGAAGAAGAAGAAGAGCTAGGGTTCATTCAAGTATCCAAATTCTCCCTTTTTTGGGATTTAAGGATCAAGCTATATGTGTATACACCCATGGAGTCATTACCTCCATGGGGTCCCCAAGGAATTCAAGTTCCCAATTCAATCTTCAATTTATGAATGTGGGTTTCATCTCATTATGATTGATAATGGTTAATTTAGTATTCTAATGCACGAATTTATGTTAATCCATGATATTTAGTGAAAATTTTATTTGACCCATTCCTAAATTATGTTTATAAACTATGATCCTATCAGGAATCCCTGAACTATGAACTATGAGTTTATGAAGATATGCATGCTTTCATGAAGTTACTGTAAATGAATTGATGATGCTTTGAAATGAACGTATTGATGTTATTGTGAAAGGATTTTTCATTTATTATGATCATCATGATTGGAAAAGGTATTTCTCACATATGAATTCACATTGGTGAAAGGTTTTCTCGTCCATGTTGAATTATGTTTAAGAAATTATTCTATGTTTTGATCTTGAAGATATGGATTGGTATTGATCATTTCCTTTCCCTTTGTTAAATTTACATTTGACTTTTTATCTATCTCATTGGTATTTAGACTTAGCACCGAGAGGGCTTGAGGTGGAGGCTCAAATAGGATAGTCTCTAGTAGCAACCTCTAGTCTCAAAAAATGTGCCCCCGTAGGATTGTTTGTAATGACCTAGCTAGTTGATCCACTTAAGAAAATGATGATATGTACGGATTCTACCTTGGCAAGTAGTTTCCCCTTCTTTAAGTATGAGAGATATATCGTATTTCATGATATAGCTCTCATGGTCTTATTACTGGTTAAAGCTAGTATCCCACAAAATGATTATGTTTTCTTCAAAGCTTTTCTTATGTCCTTTATGTTAATGTATTTGACTATGTTTTATGATCTTCATGTCATTTCTTCTCTAAAAGCTTTTAACTGTTTCATTATGATCATGTCTATTCGTTTTAAGTCATTTATATCAGCATGTTCATGTTTATGCATATTGCCTCATACTTAGGGGTTGTTTGGTTACTGGTTAGAGTTATGCAGGTATTAGTTATGCAGGGGTTAGTTATGCAGGTATTACTTATGCAGAATTTAGTTATGCAGGTATTAGTTATGAAGGGTTTAGTTATGCAGGTATTAGTTATGCAGGGTTTGGTTATACATGTATTAATTATACGGGGTTTAGTTATGTTGGATTTAGTTATGCGGGTATTAGTTATGTAGGTATTATTTAATTATGTGAAGATTACGATACATTATAATATTTATAGTAAATATTCTATCAATATATTGTATATATTATTTATACATTTTTAATACACAAAATATATGAATTAGATATAAATTCACGTCCTAAACAAAATAATAATACATGTTAATTAAATATGTGAAATATATTTAATAATATATAACGCTAATATATGATTAACATATGCGCCGTCAAAATATATACCATCCAATTTGTAATATTAATAAAATATTTACATTAGGAATCCAAATTTAAACAAAAAATAAAGGTTGTTGATCGTGTGTTAAAAAGAAAAATTGAAAAAAAATTAGGAATGCAGTATAGTCAGCCACGTTAAGTTCTCAATAAAAAAAATTAAAAATAAATCAATAGGGTAAATATGTAATTTACTATTTTAATACATGTATAACTAATACTCGCATAACTTATTCCACCTTTTACCCTGCATAACTTATACATAGATTCCCTCATAAGTTATGTTGGTATTAATTATGTAGGACTACAGAGGACGCAACCAAACACCGTATAAAATGAATACATGAATAACTTTTATACAACTTTTAGAATCCTACCAACCAAACATGGTATAAGTTTTGTTGACTTTTCTACCTAATAAAAAACTTCTACCAAACATAGTCAAACTAATACAATTTTTTAAACATGAATAAAATGGACTCTTATACAGTAACCAAACGGCCCCTTAGTACATTTCATGTACAAATGCATACTTGTGCCTACATTGTTTCACTAATGTAGAGTCTGACACTCCTACTTCCCATACTCGTGGCTAGTGATTCTTCATAGACTTTGAAGATTGGTGAGTCCTCATGTTCCGAGGACCGAGACTCCTTTATTGCTTTATATCATTTTCATTTTTCACTTTGTATGTGATGTATGGGTTACATCCTAATCATTTTCATTACGATGTATTAGATTGCATTGAGAGTTACGTTAGACTTTCGATTTTTGTCAAACTATATTGAAATGTTTCTTTGAACTCTCTATTCTATTATCTTGTATGATTTATGCTAAGTGGCTTGTGTTGGGCATCTAGGTGTTCTATACGCCATGTTACGCCTAGAGTATACTTTGGATCGTGACAGTTGCCTTAGACCTACGCACCTTGTGACTATGGTATGTCTCTGACGTCGTTCGGATGGACTAAGTCCTTGTAGACTGAAATAACAGACTTGGGTATGATAGTGTGAGCCTTAATTTAGGCGAACTCATGGATTATTAGCTCTTCTATCCTTACTCTCCCTATTTCTGCGGCTTCAAGGTTTTACCAGAGGATTGTACTATCACACCGCTTGGAGATTGAGATGTACTAGGGTGGTAGCCTTCTATTGATACCTCAGCATGGACGGTGTTCCACGGTGACTTGACTTAACATTGGTCGTCTCCTTGGAATTGACACAATCTTAGCACTCTTGTTAGTTGGTTTATGAATTAGTTGGTTGTGGTGATTATTTCTGGTTTGAGGCCGTTATTTCCAGTCAAAGGCTGGCGTTCTACAATTCAAGGCCGTTATTCAAGCTTTAGAATGATGCCTTGGGTTTGATCCCAAGATGCTATCACTTAGTGTTCGAGGCCCGGTTTACTTTTATTGGGCTTGTGTTTGCGTACCTTATTCTTGTAGGCTTAGGTATTTTGTGTACCTGATGGGCGTATCGGGGTCTAATTAGGTTTGGTTTAGTTGTACTTAGATTTATTTCCTATATACTCATGTACCTTCTTTCTTTCCCGCTTTGACCTTTGTTTGTATCTAGATTCTAACTTATTTTACTGTCTTCACCTTTTTTGCTCTGTCGTCCTATGGTGCCTAATGTGTAGCTTGTTTTGGTACTTATGCTGCACTCTACATCTTTTTCGTGATGTAGGTCCAAGTACGAACTACAAGTGGTGATCGTTCCTTCCAACTTTCGCATCTTGTATATATCGGAGACGAGGGTAAGCACTTGGTGTTTCGGACCAGCCTTTCTCGTTCTCTACATATGTTAGCTTGTCTTTTTCCTTATAGACGGCTTGTCGTGGTATACTTTTGGGACTTGTACTTGTTCTTACTAGATCGCTTTGTACTCATGACTTCCAAGTTCTTAGAGGGCTTCCAATAGATATATATATATATAGTTTTGGTTGCTTTCCAATTTTGTCTTTTCTTATTGTTAGTATTATTCTATGTTTGGTTATGCCCTTATACCCATTACTGACATTCTGGGTACGAGTTGGCTTACCTACTGGTTGGTCATAGTAGGTGCCATCATGACTCAACGAATCGGATTGTGAAAAGTTGGTATCAGAGCCCTAGGTTCACCACTTTCACTTGTATAGAGCTAATACCTGGTAGAGTTCTACAGATCGCTGTGGGGACGTTTGTATCCTATCTTTTGGAGTCTATAGGGTGCCTTTCAAAATTCTCCTCTTTTGTATCGCTTTCTTATAGCCTATGTGTTATTGGTTTCTTAGATTCTCACTTGCTTCACGCTTTTTGTAGGATGGCTCATACGCATCGTGCGATGGCTAGGGGCAGGGGTCAACCTCCCTTGCCTTGTAGGGGTGTAGAACCACCCCCGGATAGGGAGCGGGATCCGGAGCATGTAATGGATCATCCAACAACTCATGTTCCGGATAAGCTGGGACTAGATCAGCCTCTACCCAGACCGAGTGTGGCTCCAAGCCTCTAGGTAGCCATTACGTAGCTTTTAACAGTGCTTGGGGCATGCAGGAGGCCTTAGCTTCTACATTTGCACTGATACTTGTGCCAGCACCAGATCAGTAGGATCAGCTTACAGTAGGGGCACCCATGGGCTAGGTACCAAATGAGAGTGCCTAGTCCGTGATTGCGGCCGAAGCTATGCTACTAGAGGAGCAGAAGATTATTGGAGTGTTCTTGAGACTTTCACCTACGAGGTTTTTTGGGGTTGTGGATGAGCATGCCCACGAGTTTCTTACTACCTTCTGAGAGTAGCTTCATACTTTGGGGTTAGTGGAGTTGATATGAGCTGACTTCATTGCTTATTAGTTAGATGGGCCAGGCAGGTAGTGGTGACATATACTCTTTGAGACTAGGACAACTAGTTCCCCTCTAGTTACCTGGACCAAGTTTTCTAAGGCCTACTTGGCCAGGTTCATCCCTCACATCATCATAGATCACCTTTGGGATCAGTTCTCTGGATTGGAGTAGGGCTCCATGCTATGTCAGAATATGAGTAGAGGTTTCATGAGCTCTACCGTCATGTCATCATGATTCTACCTATTGAGGAGGAGAGAGTTCATTTTTCTTCGTGGGTTAAGGCTCTTGCTTCTGATTGATATCAGTCCCTAGTCTCCACGGGTCGCTCTTTCCTAGATGTGGTTGACCATGCTCGCACTATAGAAGAGCTTCATCTTGAGGTCGAAAGAGGCAGCGACAAGAGAGCCAGATATGAGAGTGTCTATAGTGGGTCTCATTCCAACCAGAGGGGCAACTATGACTGGCCCAGGAAGCGGTATCAGCAGGGCCAGTTCAGTTCGTCAGTGCAGGCTTCATTGCAGACTTGAGAGGGAGACCGGTATAGCCGGCGTGATATTTGCTCTAGCCAGAGTTTTGGGTACTAGTACTGTGCTTCAGGACGTGATGGTCGTTCTTCTGGGGGCAAATCATTGTCGGGTTGTTTTGATTGTGGTGAGTTGGGTCACTGGTCTATAGATTGTCCCATACGTAGGAGCATTGCTCCCGCTCCACTGCAGCTCCCCTCAACTCTACAAGCAGCATCTACAGTTAGGGGTCGATGTCAGGTCAGACCGTCGCAGTGATCATTACAGAATTTGGGGTGGTCCCCGGGAGTCAAGGCTGGTGGTAGGGTTGATAGCTAGGGAAGAGGCAGACAGGGCCATTTCTATGCAGCTCTAGTAAGGGCGAAGGCTAAGGAATCAGATGATGTGATCATAGGTAAGATTATTTTTTTCCATCAGCACGTCTCGGCTTTATTTGACCCTAGTTCAACATATTCTAATGTGTTAGTGTATTATGCTTCTCATATGGGTGTGTTTTTTAGCCCATGGAAGTGTCGTTGCGTATGTCGACCCCCTGTGGGTTATTCTTCAGAAGTGGATCTGGGGTTTCGATCTTGCTTAATTACTATCCATGGGTGTGACATCCGGTGTAACACCTCGGATTTGAGAAGGGCATAATAGTAAGTTTTCAGCAGTTCCAGGTTGTAACACCCCAGATTCAAAAAGGATAGAAATGCAGACTTTTCAGAAGTTGCAAGTGGCACCGAGGGGTGCCACCTACGGACCGTAGGATGACCCACGGACCGTAGGTGGGGTCCGTGGTTGCACACCTGCAACCCCCTCCCCAGAACCCCAGAAAATTTCAGCCAAGGCTCGACCAACGGCATGACCCACGGGCCGTAGGTGGGACCACGGTTCGTGGTCCAGGCCGTCGTTCAGACCCCCAGCTTTCAGCTCCCAGATGCCAGTCGACACCCTGCCAGGACGGACCATCGGTCTGTCCACGGTCCGTCGGTCAGGGGCTGTCGGCGGCGTTAGCAGTTTTAAGTCAGGGGTCATTTGGTCTTTTACCATATGCATTGGACGCCTAAACTACATCGTTTAACCCCTAAACTACGTCATTTTAGTTAGTTTAAGCCTAGTAACTTAATCAGAACTTACCCTAAGCGATTCAGTCACCAAAAATTGATTAAACTAGAGCAAAAGGAGAAGAAACAGTCGACCAAACCCTCTCCAAGAACGCAGCAAGTTTTCGTCAGTTCCAGCCCTGAAATCGAAAGATTTCTCCGTAAAATTCATCACCAAGTATGTGGAATTTCACTGGTGGGTTCCTTTCATCCACTAGGTACCTAGAATTCAGCTAGATTCTTGATTCCCTTCATATAATCTAGACCAAGGGTTTCTTCAACTTTAGAAATTGTTATGATTTAGCTGTTAGAATATTCCAAATTAGATTATCATGTTGTTGTAACACCGTTGCTTAGTTCCTTGCATGGAATTCAGAACCCTAGTTGTGTAGATTCGTTTAGTTCATGAATTACACTAGCTAGGTCAGTTTAAATAGATATACATGCCTCAATTTTCGAATGTTTCATTGTTAGTTATAAATGTTGCATTCTCAGTTAGCATGTCAGAATATTGAGCTATCCAGTATAATTCAGTTATGTTATATTGTTCACATTTCTAGTTGGGAGTAGGCTTAGACCGAGTGGACTAGGGTTCAGCGTACCCGTATAGTCCCAGAACTACGTGCCCCCGTAGGTTTATAAGTCCCCTCCGTGGTAATTACATTTAGTGATCACGCCAGACATGCCTTTATACCCTTGGCAAGGTATATTAGGTCCTTTCGATGAGGCGTATACATCGGACTCCGTGTTTAGCTCACGTGGTTTTATGTCGGTTATTAGTAGCTCCCACGGTCAGACTCCAGTGCATTGACCAGGTTACCAGTTATATTTCAGTATTCAGTTTCAGCATGATATGTACTTGGTCATTGCATTCAGTTTAGTTCATATTCAGTATCTTTTCAGTATATTCATCATGTTCAGATTATATCATTGCTCAGTATGCTTTGTTCAGTTATATGTTTGTACAGCTTTATCATATCCTGCATGCTCAGTACATTCCAAGTACTGATGCATACTCTGCGCTACATCCTTTCATGATGTAGGTTCAGGTACTCAGCATCCAAATCATGCATATATCGGTTCCCGATCTCCATTTCAGCAGCTTCAGTGGTGAGTCCTCATTCTTCGAGGATGATAGACATGTTCCTTTATATTCTGTCTTTCATTTTAGTTTCAATTTTACTAGAGTTAGTTGGGGGCATGTCCTAGCATCTCTAGTCAGTTAGAGGCTTATTTCAGACATAGTTTAGTTTCAGCTTTAGTACTGAGTTTGATCTTTTAGTTGTTATTGAACTCATAAGTATTTTATATACATTCAGATCAGTTTGGGTATTTCCCCACTATTAATATATCATCTTTTAGCTTCCACATCAGTTTAACTTTCATAGATATATTCAGTGTGCATATCATATGTCAGCTCAGGGTTAGCTTGGGGTCATTCGTGATCCTAGGTCCCGTGTTTACGCCTAGGGGGTAGCCTCAGGGAATGACAAACTTGTTATCAGAGCATTAGGTTCAAGAGTCCTAGGATGTCTGAAAAGCCACAATAAGTAGAGTCATTTTCATGGGTGTGAAGTGCACCACATCTAATGAGAGGGAGGCTATGAAGTGTTTTAGGAAAACTCACTTTTTTGCTATTCTTATCGTGCATGGGTATGATCTACCTTCTAACTCGTCGTTATGTGTTTTAGATCATGCCTCCTCGTAGAGCTAACGCAACTCCGCCAGTACCAAACCAGGAAGTTTCGAATGCAAAATTTAAGAATATTATTCAGCTTTTGGCTCAGAGTGTGACTAACCAGAACAATCAGCAGGCCCCAGTTCTTACTAACGCTAATAATGGGTCAGCAGCTGCCAGGGTTTGAGATTTCATTCGGATGAATCCACCAGAGTTTCTAGGGTCGTAGGTTGCTGAGGACCCACAGAATTTCATTGATGAGGTCAAAAAGATCTTTGGAGTGATGAAGGTAACTAGGAATGATAGGTTAGAGTTTGCATCCTACCAACTCAAGGTTGTATCTCACATTTGGTTTACTCAATGGAAGAAAAATAGGGGTACAGATGCAGCTCCTATGACTTGGGAATGCTTTACTGGAGCTTTTCTTGACAGGTTCTTCCCGAGAGAGTTGAGGGAGGCTAAGGCTCAGGAATTCATGAATTTGAGGCAAGGTTCCACGTCAGTCCAAGAGTACGGACTTACCCAACTCTCTAGGTATGCTCCCCATATGGTTGCTGATTCGAGAGTGCAGATGTCTACGTTTTTGTATGGTGTGTCCGATTTAGTGAAGACAGAGTGCAGAAATGCTATTTTGTTAGAGGAGATGAACATCTCTATGCTCATGACTCATGCTCAGCAGGTTGAGGGAGATAAGCTTAGGGAAATAGCTAAGGATAACAAGAAGGCTAGGACAGGTAACTATGAGTCCTCTCAGCAGAAGTCGGGTGGTGGAAATCGCTCGCAGTTTCAGTAGAAATCTTCAGCCCCAGCACCTTCATCAGCTAGCGCTCCATCCCCCAGGTTTAGGAAGGATCATAAAGGTAGAGCATTAGGATCTAAGTCTCAGGGGAGTGCTTCAGGTAGCAGGACCTATCCAACTTGTCCAAAATGTGGTAAGAACCATCTGAGCGAGTGTCTTGCAGGGAAAGAAGGGTGTTTTAGGTGTGGTCAGTCTGGCCATAGGTTGAGGGATTTCCCTTCTGCCAAGCAGGGGCAAGGAGGTAACAAGAATAGGTCTCAGTCCACAGCTTCAGTAGTGCCAGCAGGTCGCCCAACCCAGTAGGGTGCTTAATCTAGTACAGGTGGCGGTCAACGCCAGAACAGGTTGTATGCTCTTCAGGCTCTCCAGGATCAGAAAGAGTCTCCCGACGTTGTCACTGGTATGTTGCGAGTTGTTTACTTAGATGTTTATGCATTGTTAGATCCAGGGGCTACTCTTTCCTTTGTAACTCCATATAAAGCAGTCAACTTCGGTGTCAGTCCAGAAACTCATTCAGAACCCTTCTTAGTCTCTACTCCAGTTGGTGACCCAGTTATAGCTAGACAGGTATACAGAAATTGTCCTGTCTCAATCTCTAAAAAGTCACCTCAGCAGATCTTGTAGAGTTAGAAATGGTAGACTTTGATATCATTCTAGGCATGGATTGATTACATTTCTCTATGCCTCAGTCGATTGTAGAACCAGGGTCGTTCGGTTTCAGTTTCCAAATGAACCTATCTTAGAATGGAAGGGTAGTAGCTCAGTGTCTATGGGTCGATTCATTTCTTACCTTAAGGCCAGAAAGATGATTTCCAAGGGGTATATCTATCGTCTTGTTCGATTTAAGAATTTTAACTCTGAAACCCCAAATCTTGAGTCAGTTCCAGTAGTAAATGAATTTCCAGAAGTGTTTCCAGAAGATCTTCCCGGAGTACCTCCCGAAAGGGGAATTGGCTTCGAAATTGATCTCCTTCCAAATTCCCAACCTATTTCTATTCCTCCTTACAAAATAGCTTCAGCTGAGCTTAAGGATTGAAAGATCAGTTTAAAGACCTTCTAGATAAGGGCTTCATCAGACCTAGTATTTCACTATGGGGTGCACTAGTATTGTTCGTAAAAAAGAAAGATGGTTCTCTCAGGATGTGCATTGACTATCGGCAGTTGAAAAAAGTCACAATCAAGAATAAGTACCCTATCCCCGGGATTGATGACTTGTTCGACCAACTTCAGGTGCTAGTCACTTTTCGAAAATAGACCTCAGATATGGTTATCATCAGCTCAGAGTTAGAGATAGTGACATCCTGAAAACAGCCTTCAGAACTCGGTATGGTCATTATGAATTTGTAGTTATGTCATTTGGACTAACCAATGCTCCTGCAGATTTCATGGATTTAATGAACAGGGTGTTCAAGCAGTATTTCGACTTGTTTGTTACCGCCTTTTTGATGATATCCTCATTTACTCTAGGAATGAGAAGGAGCATATGACTCATCTGAGGGTTGTCCTGCAAACTCTCAAAGATCGCCAGTTATTCGCTAAGTTTAGCAAATGTGAGTTTTAGTTGCAATTTGTTTCTTTCCTTGGTCATCTATTATCTAGCGAAAGGATCCGACTGGATTTTCATAAAGTAGAGGTAGTGAAGCAATGGCCCAGACCCACCTCTCCTACAGATATCAGAAGTTTCTTGGGTTTGGCTTGTTATTAAAGAAGGTTTGTGGAAGGATTTTCGTTCATAGCTTCTCCATTGACTAAGTTGACTCAGAAAAAGATTAAGTTTCAGTGGTCAGATGAGTGTGAGAAGAGCTTCGCAGAACTGAAAACTAGGTTGACTACAGCTCCTATTTTGAGTCTACTAGAGGGTTCACACGGTTATGTGATCTATTGTGATGCATCTAGAGTCGGCCTAGGTTGTGTGTTGATGCAGCGAGGTAAGGTTATAGCTTATGCTTCTAGACAGCTTAAGGTGCATGAGAAGAACTATCTGACTCATGACCTCGAGCTTGCAGCAGTATTATTTGCCCTAAAGATTTGGAGGCATTACTTGTATGGTGTGCACGTAGATGTGTTCACACACCATAAGAGCCTTCAGTATGTGTTCACCCAGAAAGAGTTAAATCTTCACCAGAGGAGATGGCTTGAATTCTTCAAGGACTATGATATGAATGTGCTTTACCATCCTGGTAAGGCCAATGTAGTAGTTGATTCTCTTAGCAGACTATATATGGGTAGTGTAGCACATGTTGAGGAAGAAAGGAAGGAATTAGCGAAGGATGTTCACCGGCTTGCTCGCTTAGGAGTTTGCCTTATGAACATATCAGATGTTGGTGTGACAGTTCAGAATGGGTCAGATTCTTCATTGGTAGCGGAGGTTAAGGAAAAACAAGACAGTGGTCCTATATTGCTTCAATTGAAGGGTGCAGTTCATCAACAAAAAGTTGAGGTTTTCTCCCAAGGGGGAGATGGTGTGCTTCGCTATCAGGGTCGTTTATGTGTTCCTAAGGTGGGTGAGTTGAGACAGAAGATCCTTACAGAAGCCCATAACTCTAGGTATTCTATTCATCCAGGTTCCACTAAGATGTACCATGATCCGTGGGAAGTCTTTTGGTGGAATGGCATGAAAAGAGATATAGCAGATTTTGTGGCTAAGTCCCCTAATTGTCAACAAGTGAAGGTAGAACATCACAAACCAGGAGGCATGACTCAAGAAATGAACATTCCTACATGGAAGTGAGAAGTGATAAACATGGACTTCATTACAGGTTTACCTCGTACTCGCAGACAGTATGATTCTATTTGGGTAATAGTAGACAGAGTTACTAAGTCCGCTCACTTTTTGGTTGTCAAGACTACAGATTCGGCGGAGGACTACGCCAAGCTTTACATTAATGAGATAGTCAGGTTGCATGGGGTTCCTTTGTCTATCATCTCAGATAGAGGTCCTCAGTTTACCTCCCATTTCTGGAAGTCATTTTAGAAAGGTCTTGGTACCCAGGTTAATCTCAGCACAGCATTTCATCCACAGACGGATGGTCAGGCAGAGCGTACCATTCAGACCTTAGAGGACATGTTGAGAGCTTGTGTGATCGATTTCAAGGGCAGGTGGGATGATCACCTTCCTCTTATAGAGTTCGCCTACAACAACAGTTACCATTCCAATATTCAGATGGCCCCTTATGAGGCATTGTATGGGCGTAGAAGTAGATCTCCAGTTGGTTGGTTTGAGGTAGGTGAAGCAGCCTTGATAGGGCCAGATTCAGTTCATGAGGCTATGGTAAAAGTTCAGCTCATCAGAGATAGACTTAAGACAGCCCAGAGTCGCCAGAAGTCCTATGCAGATGTAAGGAGAAGGGACTTGGAGTTACAAATCGATGATTGGGTTTTCCTGAAAGTATCGCCTATGAAGGGAGTGATGAGATTTGGCAAGAAAGGGAAGCGCAGTCCCAGATATGTAGGTCCTTATAGAATCTGGAAAATGGTTGGTAAAGTGGCTTATGAGTTAGAGTTGCCAGCAGAACTAGCAGCAGTCCATCCAGTCTTTCACATTTCCTTGTTGAAGAAGTGTGTGGGTGATCCAGCATCTACAGTACCATTAGAGAGTGTGGTTGTAAAGGATAGTCTCACTTATGAAGAGGAGCCCGTTTAAATCCTCGATCTTCAGGTTCGTAGGTTGAGGAATAAAGAAGTCGCTTCAGTGAAGGTTTTTTGGAGGAGTTAGTCAGTAGAGGGAGCTACTTGGGAAGCAGAAGCAGCCATGAAGGCCAAGTATCCTCATCTATTTCCTTCCGATTCCATTCCATCTTGAGGTAATAGTTCCTCTCCAGTCTCTCAGCTTATTCTTGCATAAATTCAGTCTTAGTAGCATGTTCTTTCAGTTAGTCTTGCATCTTCAACGTATTTGCATGACCTCAGAACTCAGTTCAGTCAGATTTTTGTTTCCAGTACTTAGTAGCAAGGGTTGCAGCTCTTTCCCTTCATATTCAGCTAGTTTAGACTTCATTCGAGGACGAATGTTCCCAAGGGGTTGTCACGACCCAGGGGTACCCCTAGATGTAACATGGCACATAGAACCCCGAAAGGGCTCCATGTAAGCCACTTAACATATCATAACATAAGCATAGAACAATAAAGAGTTAAAAACACATTTCCATGTCTTAAAAATTTTCATAAAGGAAAAGCGGAAGTCTAGACTTGTCTCAATATAGCCATCTATTACAATACTTGAATGATATAGGGCCTAGCCCATACAACATAGTCTGAAGAGGGAATACAAGAAAAGAACTACAATTGAGATAACAACCGTCCTTGAATCTTGAGGACTCACCAACAAGCTAGGAGAATGAGCAAATCCAAGCTTTAGCCACAACGACAATCACCTTGAGAACCGAACCCTACACTTGGGAAAATGTAGGAAAAGTAGGGGTTAGCACCAAGATGTACTAAATATGGTATCCATGCATAAGAATCTTGAAAACATGCTAAAAGGGACATTTCATTTGAAAACATGCTATATGCCAAGTTTAAACATCATATGAGACATTAGAAGTCATAAGTCATAATCATGGACAACATAGACATTGGCACAATCGATGCATCTAGTTTAACATAAGTCAAAAGCATACTCATTACATAGATCATCATAACATAAGAGTAACATATCTCTCAAGCATACTTGTGCAATGCATGAATAAGACCCCATAAATCTCACCCATGCTAAGTAAAGCTTCTTGATTAACCATAGTTCATAATTCATATTCTTGTTGTCTATGAACACTATGAGATACTTCTTCAAGTACATCTTAACTCATTATTATCTTGAACTCTATGAGATACTTCTTCAAGCATGTCTTATTCCATTATGTTTGAACTCTAGGAGATACTTCTTCAAGCATGTCTTAGTTTATTATTAATCTTGTTGTAATTGGTATATAGCCTTAACCGACATGAGACCATGTGAGCTGTCACATGATCCCCTCTGATGTTACCCACACCGTCAAGGGTTGGTCTACTTGCCTAAGGTAAAATCGGTTTGTTAGCTTAGTTAGATCCACTAGCTAACTATGCTACGAGGCACGTAGTTATGGGAAATGGAGATTGCTACTAGAAACCCAGACTTTTCTAGGTGAAGGCTTCCATCTCATGAGACATGCTTTGGGAGACCCAGACTCTACTAGGTGAGAGTTCCCATTTTGGAAGTCGGACTCAACTAGGTGTGAACCTCCATCTCATTTCAATATCCACTCGGTGCTAGGCCTAAATCCCACAAGATAGTCATTAAGTCTATACTTTAACTCAAGTCTCATGGAAAGATGTCCTTGACATTCATTCCAATTTAATTCATTAGATTAGCTCTTTAGACAATGCGTGAGCAACTATCACCATCCATGACCACTTTTACCCTAAGGTTCAATTAGATGAGAAAAGTCTTTCAACCCTAGAACCTTCATTATGTGAGAAAACCTTTCACATTAAGTTCATTATGAGATCATGAGGATAACCTTTCAATCAGCCCACAACAAAAACCTAATCATCAACACATCATTAAAGCATTTACATCACCTTCATAAACATACATAATTCTCATACCTTTCCCTTCAAGGATCAAAGATCATATTCAATCAACACATCTAGAATTCACTACATTAGACATGAATATAATCATAATTAAAGTAATCAAATCACTACATGCATAATCACATAACACTCTTCTTTCATCATCAAACCCACATCACAAGATCATAATTGGGAAATATGGGGGTTTCATGGGTTCTTGGGTAAATTCATCATAAAAATCATAAGAAATCATTGATTCATACATAATATAACATAATTGAATCATAAAAGTCATTTTTGAAAGGATCCCATGACTTTGGAATCAAACCCTAGCTTTTGGGGATTTTCTATCTTTGAAATTGAGATTTGAAGGGGCTCCATGGATGAAGGACTACCATACCTTAGCAATGAAATCAAATGAATTTGAGAAGAAAAACCTTGCTCCTTGAACCCTAGCTCCAACTTCCTCTTTCTTCTTCTTCAAGTTTTCTAGAGAGAATTTTTGGTGAGGAGATGAACTTCGGGAATTGATTTGGGTCATGGGAATTAATGACTAAATTGGTGAGTTTAAAGGGTTAGAAACACTTATATAAGTGTACTATAACTATACAAAATGACCTCACTTAATACTAACTTAAAAGGGAATTACCTAAAATATCTCCCACTTTAAGTGGGGTGCCCAGGCCTCACGAGCCGTCAAGGGCACCACGGCCCTGAAGGTGCCCGTGGTCCCTTGACCACTAGCTTGGCTACCTTGACAAAAACCCCACAAGATGAAGGCAACCCCACGAGCCGTGGTCTTCACCACTGGCCGTGAAGTGGCTCGTGAAGGGGAGCCAACCTTGGGGAAGCCTTGGTGAGCTACTACCTCACCACCACGGGTGGCACCACGAGCCGTGAAGGCTCTCATACTCTACGGAAGTGCCTTGGCAAGGTTGGGGATTCCTTGGCTCTTGCCCCCTTGCCTTGGCTCATGCCCTCTAGCCTTGACTTGAAGCCTTCAAACTTAGCCCTATTTGGCCTACTAAGCTACGGGGTGTTACAATATCTCCCCCTTGGGAACATTCATCCTCGAATGACGATCTAGACACCTTACGAAAGTAAAGACTCAAGACTAGCTGCCCATCATGCATGCAACATCGAAATAATACACAATTTAAAGGAGGAAACATCAACTCCATCTCAAACATAATCAATGCATTACAAGGAAGTAGGAACTACATCTAACAACCCATTATGCATGAAACTCAGCATTTCTCATATTCGTAAGAGGAACTACCTTCTCCTAACTACAAGCATGCTCAACACAATCTAAAGGATTCAATATGGAATTTACTCTCAAAAAGCATAACTAAAGTGTGTTTAACAATTCATCTCATGAAGCATATAGGCAACTCATACTTAATGCACAACAACATGAGGAACAACAATCATATAATTCATTTTTATTTTTATTTTTTCTTTCAAAAACATAAGCTTTCATGAACATGCTTAACTTAAGGAGATCATGGAACACATAAAACAAGCTAAGGGGAACTCTTTGTCTCAAGCTAGATTAGGAGTAGAAGGAAAGAGATGAGGACATCAGGACACTCACAACCTTGCTTTCTAAGCACGCCATCTCCCCCTTGGAAGAAAGCCTAGGTGGACTTTCTAAGCACCATCTCTTTCAATCCTAAGGTCGGATCAAGTCATCACTAAGCCTTCACATCCATCACACAAGATGATTCTAAACCATGGTGAATTATACTACTACCATTTAGAAGAGTCTTCTCATTCCACACATCTAGGCATTACAAAATACCCTATTCCCCAATCTTTCAACATACCTCAAAACTCATAATGACTAAGTCGGGTTCTACCAACACTAACCATAACAATAATGCAACCCATCCATACCAAAGACCACATCAAAGTCTATCAAGTCATAGAAGACAAAGCTACACCGGAGTCTAATAAAGCATAAAACACATACAGGAACCAACATTCAGAGGTCACTCTTGTTCACCTCTAGCTTGAAGAGCATAGAACCTATTCTTCTTTGGAGCATTCTCATCTGAACCACTCAGAGAAGCTTGCTTGGTCTCTCTCCCTTTTGCCTTAAGCAACGGACAATCTCTCATCTTGTGACCACTCTTTCCACAACCATAGCAACCATCCATACTGGCTAGGCACCTACCATAGTGCTTCCTTCCACATATGGTGCAAGTAGGCTTAAGCAACGAAGATTCACTATCACTCCCTCTTCTAGGATTAGACACCCTCTCTTGGTTATGCCTATGAGTATTGGGGGACACTTGATCAAAAAACCTTTGTTGGGTTCTAGGTTGACCATGTCCATCGGATCTAGCATTAGAGAAATTCCCATCACCGGTCCTAGCTCTTTCCCCAATTGAGTTAGGGTTTTCTTTTATGTTGTGGGTTCTCCTAATTGTTGATCTAATTGATTGATTTATGATCTATGATGCATGAATTGAGTTAATCTCATATTTTTATGATGATTCCCTCATGAATCCATGTAATTCTCATGGTTTCCATTATGAGCATATAATGTGGGTCTTGGAGTATGAAAGAATATTATATGAAATCAAGCAAGAATTGATAGGATTACATGAATCTATGATGAATTTGTTTGATCCCATTCCTAACCCATGTCTTCTACATGTTGATGATTGAAAGTGGATTTTGAACGTTGAAAGGTGAGTTGTGGAATTATGCATGTCTTATTAAATCTATGTAAATGTTTTAAGGATGCTTTGAGATTGAAGTATCAATGATGTTGCTATTGTTGTGTTGTTGAAAGGATTTCTCATATACACATGTAAGCGAAGGTTTTCTCACATGATAATGGTTCTTAGGGTTGAAAGGCTTTCTCACCTAAAATGAACCAATGCTAAGAATATATGCTAATGATGAGGCAAGAGGCGATTACCCATGCTCTCTAATTGAATGACAAGAGGTGATTACCCATGTCACATGATGTAAGGACAAGAGGTGATTACCTATGTTCCTTTATGAGATAAGATGAATAGGATTAAGAACTATTTCGTGGAAGCTAAGCTTAGAACCGAGTGGACAGGTGGAGATTACCCATGTCCCATAACTATGTGCCAACATAGGATTGTCTAGATAGACATTAGCTAGTGGATCCACAATAGCTAGAAGTTTATGGTCCTTACCGTGGCAAGTAGGACACCCCTTTTCGGTGTGGGGTAGACACCGGATTCCATGTTGCTAGCTCACATGATCTTATATGTTGGTTAAGGCTACTTTCCACAAATAATTAAAGCTATGATGAACCAAGGTTACTTCAAGAAGTATCGTAAGTATGTTCCAAGATGATATTCAATTGCATTGATCATGTTTTATGGCTTATGCTTTTAACTCTCAAGTTTTATGTTTTTAGCTTGATCATTGCATGTTATGAAAATGTCCTATTTTAACATGTTTTAAATGTTTATATACATGGCTATCATACTTGGTACATTATTTTGTACTAACACATACTCTTGCCTACATTTCTCCAAATGTAGGGTTCGACAGTCAGGGTTCTCAGTTTCGTGGATAGAGGTTGACTTGACGATTCCGAGCATTGGTGAGTCCTCATGCTTCGAGGACGGATCTTCATTGTTTTCATTCTTCTTTCTTATTTCCAGTTTTGAACATGATGTATGGGCTAGGCCTAATTTTATTTTATTGTATTAGATGGTTATTGAGACAAAGTGCTTAGACTTCCGCTTTACTTTTATATAACTTTTGGATTTGAAATTTATTTCTTTACGTCTTTTGTTCTATGTCTTATGTTATGAATGCTAAGTGGCTTGTATGGGGCCTCTCTGGGTCCTATACGCCATGTTACATCTAGGGTGTACCCCTGGGTCGTGAAAAACTTGGTAATCAGAGCACAAGGTTTAGAATGGTCCTAGGATGTCTCATAAGCCACGTCGAGTAGAGTCTTGTTCATGAGTGTGAAGCGCGCCACATTTATGAATGAGAGGCTACAAGATGTTTAGGAAACTCCACTTCTTTCATTACTCTAAAGTTGTACGATAGAGTTTAACTCTATAAGGTCTCTCTCCTAATCCTTATCCGATGCCTTACAGGATATGGCTATTAGAAGAGCTTATGCCAGAAGGAATGTGAGGGCGAATGCGGAACAAGAAGATCCTCCCCAAGCTCCTCAAGTTCCGGTCGATCCTTTTCCGAGCAAGTGACTAATGCAGAGTTTAGGGCTGCTTTTCATCTGTCGGCTCAAGCCATGACAGCCCAATCCAATAGGGAGGTTGTGGTTCCCGTGAGCCCAAATATGGGTACGGCGGCATCTAGAGTGAGGGACTTCACTAGAATGAATCCTCCAGAGTTTCATGGTTCTAAGGTTGAGGAAGATCCTCAAGAGTTCATTGACGAGATTTACAAGGTGTTGATGATCACGGGAGTGACGCCGGTGGAAAAGGCAGAGTTGGCCGCTTATCAACTTAAGTGTGTTGCTCAAATTTGGTTCAACCAATGGAAGGAAGGGAGACCGGGAGATGCGGGTCCTCTTGATTGGGAAAAGTTCAAGGTCTCTTTCCTTGATAGGTTCTTTCCTCTTGAGATGAGGGAGGCAAAGGTGCTTAAGTTCATCAACCTTCGTCAAGGAAGTATGAGTGTGAAGTAATATGCTTTGAAGTTCACACAATTGTCTCAATATGCTCCGACAATGGTTGCCGATCCTAGGGCAAAGATGAGTAATTTTTTCTCGGGTGTGTCCGAAATGGTGGTTAAAGAGTGTCATTCCGCAATGTTTGTTAATGACATGGACATTTCTCGTGTGATGGTTCATGCTCAACAGATCGAAGAGGAGAAACTTACGGAAAAGTCTAGGGAGGCAAATAGGGCTAAAATCGGTGATGGTAATTTCTCTCATGCAAGGTCCGATGGAAATGGTTGTCCTAGATTTCGACAAAGGTTTTCCGGTCAAGCTTCCTCCAATGCTCCTACTAGGTTTAACAAAGAGAGGGTGTCTAACCCTAAGCCTCAAGGAGGAAATGGTAGTGGGTCCTTATTTCCTACTTGTGTTAAGTATGGAAGAAAGCATGAGGGTAGATGTCTAGCGGGTTCCAATGCTTGTTTTGGTTGTGGTAAGATGGACCACAATATAAGAGATTGTCCTTCAGTTGCTAAGAATGAAGTAGATAATCACCGAAGGGCTCAACCAAATCTTTCATCCGGTCCAAGTGGTTCGGGACCAAATGCTCCCAAGCAAGATAGATTTTATGCACTTCAGACTCGTGGTAAGCAAGAGGGTTCTCCCGATGTGGTTACCGGTATGTTTAAAGTCTTGAAACTTGATTTTTATACTTTACTTGACCCCGGTGCTACCTTATATTTTGTGACACCATATGTGATTATTAGGTTTGATACTCTTCTGTATGTGTTGTTAGCACCTTTTTTTGTCTCTACCCCGGTTGGTGATTCTATTGTGGTTAAGAGGGTCTATAGAAAGTATATCGTTTCCTTGTCCCATAGAGTTACTCTTGTTGACTTGGTAGAGCTTGATATGCTAGATTTTGATGTTATCCTTGGTATGGATTGGTTGTACTCATGTTATGCTTCTATTGATTGTAGAACTCGTGTTGTCAAGTTTCAGTTCCCGAATGAGCCTTCCCTAGAATGGAATGGGGAAATTCTATGCCTAAGGGTCAGTTTGTCTCTTGTCTTAAAGCTAGAAAGATGATTTCTAAGGGTTGCATTTAACATCTAGTTAGGGTAAGGGATGTGGATTCTGAAACCCCTACTCTTGAGTCGGTCCTCGTTGTTAATGAGTTTCTGGAAGTGTTCCGAGATGATCTACCCAGTATTCCTCCTAAAAGGGAAATAGACTTCAGTATTGACCTTCTCCCAGATACGCAATCTATTTCTATTCCTCCTTATCGAATGGCCCCGATAGAACTTAAAGAATTGAAGGAGCAGTTGAAAGATCTGTTGGATAAGGGTTTCATCTGACCGAGTATCTCTCCATGGGGTGCTCCAGTTTTGTTTGTTAGAAAGAAAGATGGTTCTCTTCGTATATGTATTGACTATCATCAGTTGAACAAGTTCTACCATTAAGAATAAGTATCCTCTTCCAAGGATAGATGATTTATTTGACCAACTTCAAGGAGTGAATTACTTCTCTAAGATTGACCTTCGGTCGGGTTATCACCAAATGAGGGTGAAAGAAGATGACATTCCGAAGACGTCTTTTTGAACTCGATATGGTCATTATGAGTTTTTGGTAATGTCATTTGGTTTGACTAATGCTCTAGCGGCATTTATGGATTTGATGAATAGGGTGTTTAGACAATATCTTGACATGTTTGTGATTGTGTTCATTGATGATATATTGATCTATTCAAGAAGTGAGGATGAGCATATTGATCATTTGAGGATCGTGTTGCAAATTCTCAAGGACCAACAAGTCTTTGCAAAGTTTAGTAAATGTGAGTTTTGGCTAAGGTTCATAGCTTTCCTTGGCCATATTGTTTCAAGTAAGGGTATTGAGGTAGATCCTAGGAAGATGGATGCGGTCAAGAGTTGGCCTAGACCTCTATCTCCTTCGGATATTAGAAGTTTCTTGGGTTTAGTTGGTTACTATAGAAGATTTGTTGAGGGGTTTTATTCGATTGCCTCTCCATTGATAGCCTTGACTCAAAAGAAGGCTAAGTTCATATGGTCTGAAGAATGTGAGAAGAGTTTTCAGGAATTGAAGGATAGACTTACTTCCGCTCCGTATGTGTATTGACTACCGACAATAGAACAAGGTTACCGTTAGGAACAAATCTCCTTTCCCAAGGATAGATGATTTGTTTGATAAACTTGAAGGAGAAAGTTACTTCTCTAAGATTGAACTCCGGTCGGGTTACCACCAATTGAGGTTGAAGGAAGATGACAATCAGAAGATGGTTTTTCAAACTTGGTATGGTCACTCTGAGTTTTTGGTAATGTCATTTGGTTTGACTAATGATGCGATCGCATTTATGGATTTGATGAATAGGGTGTTTAGACAATACCTTGATATGTTCGTGATCGTATTCATTGATGATATATTGATCTATTCAAGAATTGAGGGGGAGCATACAGATCATTTGAGGGTTGTGTTGCAAGTCCTGAAGGACCAACAACTTTTTGCAACGTTTAGCAAATGTGAGTTTTGACTAAGGTCCGTAGCTTTTCTTTGTCATATTTTTTCTAGTAAAGGTATTGAGGTAGATCCTAAGAAGATGGATGCGGTCAAAAGTTGGCCTAGACCTCTATCCCCTAGGGATATTAGAAGTTTCTTGGGTTTGACTGGTTATTACAAAATGTTTGTTGAAGGATTTTCTTTGATAGCCTCTCTATTGACGGCATTGACCTAAAATAAGGTAAGTTTATATGGTCTGAAGCGTGTGAAAAGAGTTTCCAAGAATTAAAAGATAAACTTACTTTTGCTCCAGTGTTGACCTTAACGGATGGAGTTGATGTGTTTATGGTTTATTGTGATGCCTTGAGAATTGGGTTAGGATGTGTCCTTATACAAAATGGAAAATTCATTGCCTATGCCTCAAGGAAACTTAAGATTCATGTGAAGAATTATCCTACCCATGACCTTGAACTAGCGGTGGTTGTGTTTGCCTTAAAGATTTGGAGACATTACTTATATGGTGTTCATGTGGATGTTTTCACCAACCATGAGAGTTTTCAATATGTGTTTAAAAGAAAGATCTAAATCTTCGCCAAAGAAGGTGGCTTGAGTTATTAAAGGATTATGACATGAGTGTTCTCTATCACCCCGGTAAAGCAAATGTGGTGGCAGATGCTCTTAGTCGGTTATCGATGGGTAGTGTTGCTCATATTGAGGATGATCAGAAGGAGTTAGTTTGAGAGGTTCATAGATTGGCCCGATTAGGTGTTCGGTTAGTTGACTCTACCAAAGGTGGTGTTATGGTTCACGATGGTTTAGAATCATCCTTTGTGGGAGATGTGAAATCCAAGCAAGGTCTTGATCCAACTTTGGTTAAATTAAAAGAAGCGGTGCTTAAAAATACCATAGAGGCTTTCTCCCAAGGGGGAGATGGAGTGCTTAGATATCAAGGTCGTTTGTGTGTTCCCAAGGTAAATGAATTGACAAAGCAGATCTTATCAAAAGCCCATAGTTCTCGATATTCCATTCACCTGGGAGCCACCATGATATACCGTGACTTGCAGGAAGTCTATTGGTGGAATAGGATGAAGAAGGATATTGCGGAATTTGTGGCTAAATGTCCTAATTGTGAAAAATTAAAAGTTGAGCATCAAAAGTCGGGAGGTTTATACCAAGATATTATCATTCCTACTTAGAAGTGGGAAGATTTGAATATGGACGTCTTTGTTGGTTTACCAGGCACCCGGCGGCAACATGAATCGATTTGGGTTATTTTAGATCGAATGACAAAATCAGCTCATTTCCTTTCCGTCAAGAGTTCCTATTCGGTGAAGGACTATGCTAAGTTGTATTTGAGGGAAATGAATAGGTTGTATAGAGTGCCCCTATCCATTATCTCCGATCGTAGTACCCAATTCACTTCTTAGTTTTAGAAATCCTTCCAAAAGGGTCTTGGTACTCGTGTTAAGCTTAGTACGGCCTTTCAACCACAAACCGATGGGAAAGCGGAGCGTACTATCCAAACTTTGAAAGATATGTTAAGAGGATGTGTAATTGACTTCAAAGGTAATTGAGATGATCACTTGCCTTTGATTGAGTTAAAATACAATAATATCTAACATTCAAGCATTGGTATGGCTCAATTCGAGGCACTATATGGTAGGAGGTGTAGATCTCCTACAGGTTGGTTTGAGGTGGGTGAAGTTGCCTTGATAGGTCCCGAGTTGGTACATGAGGCTATGGAAAAAGTTCGGCTTATTTGAGAAAGATTAAAAATAGCTCAAAATCGGCAAAAGTCTTATGCCGATGTTAGAAGCAGAGACCTTGAGTTTAAGGTTAATGATTGGGTCGACTTGAAAATTTCACCCATGAAGGGTGTAATGAGATTTGGGAAGAAAAGGGAAGCTTAGTCTCCGTTATGTGGGCCCATATCAAATTTTGAGGCGAATTGGTAAGGTCGCTTATGAGCTTGATTTGCCTAATGAGTTGGCATTGGTTCATCCAGTTTTCCATGTATCGTTGTTAAAGAAAAGTGTTGGAGATCCGGCATCTATAGTCCCTTTAGAAGTTTTGGGAGTTAAGGAGAATATTTCTTATGAGGAAGTTCCGGTTGAGATTTTAGACCGACAAGTTAAGAAGTTGAGAAATGTAGAAGTTGCTGCCATGAATGTTCTATGGAGGAATCAGCTAGTTGAGGGTGCTACTTGGGAGGCAAGGCCAATATGATGTCCCGTTATCCTCTTCTCCTTCTTTCTATCCCTCAGCTAGCTTGAGGTATTTAGTCCATCATGGTTCACTCTCTTTGTGTCATGTGTCTTGGATATTCCCATGATTTCCTCATTATGCATGATTCATGAAAAGCTTAAATTTTGAGAAAATGAGTTAACTTGATTGATTTCTACATGTTTATATGCATTGAGTATGAGTTGCATATAGACCCCATGATATGATGTTTTGAACATTCTTTAGCTTAGGGTTGATGTTTCCTTCTAGGATATGTGAATTTAAGTGATTGCATTCATCTTGGGCTGTTAGATTAAGTTCCTACCCTCCTTATGATGTCTTGAATTTCATTCGAGGACAAATGTTAACAAGGGGAGATAATGTAACACCTCAGATTTGAAAAGTAGAAAATTGCAGCTTTTGCAGGATCTGGTGTTGGTGCCGACGGAGCCACCCATGACCCGTGGACTGACCTACGGTCCGTAGATAGCTTCATGGTTGGCCGGTCCAAATTTTCCAAAAATGTCAAGTTCCACTACTTACCTACGGTTCACCAAGACGGTCTGTTGTCCTATGCAGGAGTCGTAGGTAGGACTTGTCGGTGAGTCCCAGACTTAGAGAAATTTTAGAGTCAAAAGTGAGACCCAGAGAAATTTTTGAGTCAAAAGTGAGACCCATGACTGGGCATGTACAGCGCGTAGGTGGACCCACAGACCGTACATGGGTTCGTCGTTGGGAGTCGAATTTGAGGGTCTCTGAACTTCACCGACGACCAACCAGTACGGCCCGTGGTCTGACAAACGGATCCACTACTTACCTACGGTTCACCAAGACGGTCTGTTGTCCTATGCAGGAGTCGTAGGTAGGACTTGTGGGTGAGTCTCAGACTTAGAGAAATTTTAGAGTCAAAAGTGAGACCCAGATAAATTTTTGAGTCAAAAGTGAGACCCATGACTGGGCATGTACAGCGCGTAGGTGGACCCACAGACCGTACATTAGTTCGTCGTTGAGAGTCGAATTTGAGGGTCTCTGAACTTCACCGACGACCAACCAGTACGGCCCGTGGTCTGACAAACGGATTGTAGGTCGGGTCGTCGGTGAGGTTGGCAATTATTTTAAAAAGATCTTTTGGGTCTTTTCCTAATTATTCTAGCCCATTACTATGTCGTTTTACCCTCTATTAGAGGCCCTATATAAGTATTTTTAACCTCAAAATCTCCAAAATCAATTCATTCTCTTAGATTCTCAAAAGAAGATCAAGTCATCCTCTCAAATAATTCTCTCTCTAAAGTTTGAAGAAGGGAGCTAGGGTTTTAAGTCAAGTATCCAATTCCACCATTGAATTCAAGCTTTTCGCATTAACGTTTGGAGTCTTCATCTATGCAGCCCTTTCCTCTATAGAGTTCCCAAATTCTCCAATTTAGAAAGTTAAAAATCTCCAATTGAAGTTAGGGTTTTCTTCTATATTATGGGTTCGTGTCAATATTGATATAATTGATTGTTTTATGATCTATTATACATGAATTGAGATAATTCCATATTTTTAAGATGAATCCCCATGAATCCATGCTTAACCCATGTTTTCTAGATTTTGATGATTGAAAGTGGGTTTTGAACTATTAAAGGTGAATTATGGAAATATGCATGTTCTTATAAAATTAATGAATTATGATGTAAGTTGCTTTGAGAGTAAATCATAAATGATGTTGTTGTTGTTGATTGTTGTGAAAGGATTTATCACATAATTACTCAATGCATGAGTGTGAAAGGTTTTCTCTCATAAAGGATTCTTAGGTTGAAAGGTTTTCTCACCTAATATGAATCAAAGTTAAGGAGTTATTCTAATGATGAGGCAAGAGGCGATTACCCATGTCCTCTAATGGTAAGACAAGAGGCAATTACCCATGTCCCTTAAAGATAAGACGAATATGATTGATGACTATTCCGTGGGAATTAAGCAAAGTACCAAGTGGACAAGTGGCGATTACCCTTGTCCCATAAACTATGTGCCATCATAGATTGTCTAGTCAGACATTAGCTAGTGGATCCACGTAAGATAGAAGTTCATGGTTCTTACCTTGGCAACTGAGAACACCCCTTTTTGGTCTGGGGTAGACACTGAATTTCATGTTATAGCTCACATGGTCTCTATGTCGCTTAAGGCTAATTTCCCACAACAAGTATAATGATGAAATAAGGATACTTCATGAAGTTTTCCCAAGTGTTATGAAGATGAGTTATTACTTGAATTTGACCATGATTATTAGGATGTTTTCTAACATTTTCTTATGGTTTTAACTTGGTCTATGCATGACATGAAAGGTCATTTTTAGCATAATTTTACATCTATATGCATTGTTATTATACTTGGTACATCTTTTTAATAACGCATACTCTTGCCTACATTCATAAAAATGTAGGGTTCGACGTTCCATATTCGTATTTCCATGGCTAGGGATCAATTAGTAGAAGTTTGAAGATTGGTGAATCCTCATGTTCCGAGGACCGAGCTTTTATTTCCTTATGTCTTTACTTTCAAATTGTATTTGATGTACGGGTTACGTCCCGATCACTCTTGATGTACTAGATGTCTTTGAGACTATGTTAGATTTTCGCTATGTTTAATTAACGTTTATATGATGGAACTGCTTTTTTTCTAAATCTTAAAATTTTCTATTATCTTGTATGATGTATGCTAAGTGGCTCGTATGGGGGCCCTCGGGGTCTTATACGTCATGTTACGCCTATGGTATACTTTGGGTCGTGACACTATAGTAGGCGTCATCATGGCCCCTTTTTTGGTCATGACATTTGGTTATCATGGTTTCCATTCAAAAAGTGGTGTTTCCAATAAATTTGTGTGTGGTTGGCCAGTATGGGTCGTAGAATTAAATACAGATCTTACATGAAATCCCTAGTTCGAAGCATGAGGGTCAATACCTGGGGTTGAGACTCAAGTGTACGAAGAGGGTATATAGGTCGTGTAATGCTTGATGGCTCGTAGATCAAGGGTATTGGTTTATGATTCGGTTTCCAGTTAAATAGTTGATGAACGGATAGTACAGTCTGTGGTCCATTATATGGACCGTACATGGAGTCCGTAAACCTGTACAACGATTATTTCTTAAGGTTTTTTGGTCTTTTCCTACTCTTTTTATTCTTATACTTTGTTATTTTAAGCCTATTACTTAGACTATGGCCGTTTCTAAGACCCTAACTCCTCCCCATTCACTTTAATTCTCTCAAAACCCCAAGTCTTCTCCTCCAAGTTCTCTCCCAAGGATTCGTGGATTTCTTCAAGGTTCAAGTTATGTTTCTAGATTTCAACATAGGGTTTCATCAAGGTATGCGGAAAATTCATCAATGGGTTCAATTTCACCCATTGAGTCCCAAAGAAATCTCAAATTCTACATTTATAATTCTTTCCCAATTTAAGGGTTTCAAGAGTTTCCAATGGGTTTAATTGATTATAAGTTTATACTTCATGACTGACCTTATTATGCATCATTTGATTATAATATAATATTTTCAATGATATTTTCATTGACCCATGTTCAATTATATTGTGATAAGAATTAAAGTTATGTTGATATGCATGTATTATGAATTGAAGAGTTTATGAATCAAGGATGCTTTCGAATAAAGTAAAAATATGTTTTAATGAAATTAGGTTGCTTCCGATTTAAGTATTCTCATTATGAAAGATTATCATGATTTAATGGAGTACATGTAATAAGAATTCTCAGTTGACATAGGTATGGTTTCTATAAATCTGATCATGGATCAGAGAGAAAGTAGTACGAAAAGTACTAGACTTGAAAAGGTAGATATACCTCAAGACTTAGATTTGTTAAACAAATGGACTATTCCTAAAGTCCACATAAAAACCATTTATGATTTTGGTTGGTTGGAAAGACTTTCGTCTTCAAAACAATTGATAAAAACAACTGAGCAATCTTTAGCTCTGAATTCTTCTGAACAAACTATTCAACTGTTGAATAAAAATGATATTAACCTTTATAAAGGTATGTATAAATTTATGCATATTGGTATGGTTCAAATTGCCTTTAAACCTTTAACTCTGAAATGGTTACCAGAAACCTTTCTAGCTGCTCTTCGCGATGCTAGAAATTTAAATTTTAGACAATCTCTGATGGGTTCGATAGAATCCACCGTTGCTTATGGCCCGGTTTATTTTAATACTCAACCTAATCTTCAGTTATCGCTTTCTGATGTCAATATCTTAGATGCGTTGACTTTGAATATTAAAACTCATGGTTATAATTATGCACCAGGTTCCGAACTTATATATTTGTCTTATAGAATTTATTATAAATTGATGACTACAATGAATCCTAGATGTAAATTATATGATACATCTGATCAGACGATTTTAATCGAAACTAATTTCTCGAGATCCAAGGTTACCACCAGAAGACAAATCAGGTGGGATGAAATTAATTTTCCAGAAACTTGGACATTAGAATCGGTTATACCTCCTAGTCAAATCACTAGTAATTTGAGAAATGATAATTACTCGCATGTTATTCAGAATCCAGATGGAAGGATTCAGATCCAGTTTAATGATAAGTCTGTTGCTTATAATAGACACTCTTTTTCTGATCACAGGTTATTACCTTCGATTCGTAATCATATTTCGCCTATTGAACCATCATATGGTCCAGCAAGAAATCGTGCAGCTTCTTTGCACACTTTAGAATCTTCTATCAGCAGGGTTAAAATTAATCCTCATACTAATATTGTTCAAGACATTGATAATGTTTCTGATGACAAGAATATTCCTTCAGCTTCTGAAATGAGCTTTGATTTAAACAATTCTTATGATTCCACACCAGATTGATTTTAGTCCAGGATCCCTGGCAAGACAATATATTACAAAAGAGTTTAAAAACCCCAAATGGAACCAGTTTAAAAAATGGGTTTTTGATACTTATAATCAAATAGATTCTAATAATATTTCTCAAGAATTTTATGAAAATTGTGCATTACATAATCAAATTATGTATTTTGTCCCTTGGTTTATAACCACCTATTTACCTTTGTATATTAAGGTTTTGGAAAGAACTTATACAGGAGCAAATGGAAAAATCATTAAAGCAATTTATCCTCCCCAATCTCCCTTTATTCTTCCTAATAATACTGGTATTACTTTTTCTGCTTTTCAACAGCTCATTGAAAATGATGTTGCTAAAGTTAGTATTGCTGAAATAAATAATTTAATTTCGCAAAATAATTATCAAAGCTTATATGTTAAAGTTTTGGGTGAACATATTTGTACCCTTGATAAAAAACTTGATGAATTGACTAACTTGATAAAGGAGATGAGCAAGAAAAATATTGATGTTGCTTCTACTTCAGGAAAAGGAGATCAAACCGCTCCTACTTATATTCAAAGACCTCCGGATATTTCTGATTTTAAATTTAAGTCTCCCTTAGATGACTTAGAAGAACTTCTTGATAAGAAGCTTTCAGGTTTTGGTGCTAAACCTATTAATCTTTCAAAAAATGAAATTGATTATACTTCTGATATAAAGGCTCCTGATTCCTCAGAATTTTATAGACTTAAAGGAATGAATAAGCCAAAAAAGTTCAGATATGCTGATAAGCCCCGTATGGAGACGTTTTATTATCCTCGTCCCACTCCTCAAGATGTTTTAATAGAGGAACGTGATTGGAATCAGACTAATACGTCTTACAGTGGTTCCGAGATTTATGAATGGAATTTAGATGGTCTGACTGACAGACAATTAACCATTCTTGTTCACAGAATGCTGATGTATGCAACTATCTGAAGAAGTGTTAAAAACTCAGATAGAAATATATGCAAAATGATAATTGCAGGTTTCACTGGTCAACTTCTTGGATGGTGGGATAATTTTATGACCACCGAGCAAAAGGCAGCAGTTATTAAAGCTATTGCAGACAATGAAGGAGTTGATAACTTAAGAATGGCCCTCGTTAAGAACAGGGAAGATGGTGTCTACACCCTGGTAGTCACTATTTTGGAACATTTTAATGGAAGATTTACAGGGAATCATGAAACCATTCGTACACTCCTTAATAGTCTTCGATGTAGGACTCTAGAAAATTCAGATGGTATAAAGATACTTTTATAAGTCGGGTTATGGAACTACCCGAAAATAGATTAGAACATTGGAAAGCCAAATTTATAGATGGCCTCCCTCCATTATTTGCAGAAAGAATTAGAAAAACCCTTAGGGGACCTCATGGTGAAATCCCTTATGGCAATTTTACTTATGGAAAATTAATAGGGGTTTGTACCCAAGAAGGTTTAAACTTATGCAATGAGCTCAGATTATCTCGGCAGCTTAAAATAGATAAGCTAAGAGAAAGCTCCCAACTAGGAGATTTTTGTACTCAATTTGGAGTACCAGGACCATCGACTTCTGATAGAAGGTCTAAACCTCATAGACATTCAGATACTGATAAGCCTTATAGGAAAAGAAGAGGTAGAAGGTACAAGCCAGAGGAACGAGAAGCTAAGAGAGCTTTTCGTAAATCAACTCGCTTTGCCAAGAATAGATCCAAGCGAGATATTGCTGATATCAAGTGTTATAAGTGTGGGCAGTACGGGCATATTGCCCCAAATT